>CM034243.1:21151146-21458646 GCA_019916065.1 Vitellaria paradoxa | reverse complement strand
TTGTCCGTTGTAACATCAACATTAAGCATAACACAAAGATAAGAAATTGTCAGCTTCATTTTTGAATCTCTGAAATATATGGTCCACAAAAAAAAAAAAAAAGGAAAAATTCTCAATGTCCTGACATATATACCATGCAAAGCAGACGAATGGTTAGGGAGAGGATTTACTGAAATGTTTGACAAACCCAAATGGGTTGTCACTTCTTGGTATTTACACACATATAATATGCACATACAATAAATACCATAGAAGAAATATAGACTAGGTACATATCCCCTAGAAACATAAATACTGGATACAATAAGTACATGAATATACATTAACACACATTAATAGTATGTATAAATTCTCCTAAGCATGATTTATTATTTTACAAAGAGAGAATATATATTCCAAACGTGACTTCAATCAAAGAGAAAGTGGCACAGTATGTTCATGATGAACCCATAACCGGATATGGTGGTTATCAGAAAACTCTCCAAAAGGCTCTCAAGGAGTTGTACTAGCCAGTCATGAAACCAAATATTAAAAAGAAGGTAAGGGAATGTGATATTTGTTAAGAGGAAAAAGTATGAAATAGTAGCTAATCCAAGGCAGCTCCAACCACTCCTTATATCAACTAGGAATTGGTCAGACATCTCAATGGATTTTATTGACAGACTGCCAAATTTTAAGAGGGCCACCGTTATTTGGTCAATTATGGATAGATTGTCTAAAATTACTCATTTGCAACCTCTCTCCCATCCTTATACTATTACCTAATTAGTCTAAATTTTTATGTCACAAACTTTTAAACTCCAAGGGCTACCATTAACTATTGTGTTAGACAAAAATTCATCTTTCCTTTTTTTTTTTTTTGAAAGGTGAAATAAATATTATTATTATGAGAATATAGCGTTAATGTACAAGTACTCAGCGGCATACCCTTAGCTAACCAAAACACAAAAACATAGAACAATCAACTGCTACACAAAAATAGACTCAAGTAGAAATTCTTCTTTCACTAGTTCTTTTTGGAAAAAATTCTTCAAATATTAGGAACTCAGTTACACTTTAGTACCACGTATCACGCATAAACGGATGGTCAAACTAAGGTGATCAATCGTTATTTGGAAACCTACCTTTGTTGTTTTTCAGCTGAAACCCCTAAAATGTGGTCTAACTAGTTATTTTTTGTCAAATGATGTTACAATTCCAGTTATTATTCTTCTCTAAAACTAACCCCCTATGAAGCTTTGTATGGTTTCCCTCCCCTTACATTGAAAGACTGTATTCTTGGTTTGGCTAAGTGGCTTCAGTGGAAGAAATTCTATCGAGTCATTCTAAGGTTTCAAAAATTCTTCAACAGCATTTACATTTGGATAGAAATTGGATGAAACAGCAAACAAACAAAAAGAAAACAAAATGTGTATTTAAAGGTGACTTTGTTTATCTTAAGTTGTAGTCTTACAAACTATTAGTAAAGAAGAGAAAAGAATTAAAAATAGCCCCTCGCTGTTACAGTTCTTACAAAATACCAAGATTGATAAATCTAGTCACGTATGAGCTGGATCGACCTTCACAGAGTCAAATTCATCCTATACATCATGTATCTCAGCTTAAGGCAAAAGTAGGAGAGAAAACCTTATCCACCATTGCCTCACCAACAGTGGATCACAAGGGCCGTGTAGTCCTCGAGCCGAAGCGAATACTGCAAATCTAAAACCGTCACCATGGAAGGAGGTTATTCTAAGAGGGGCTTGTATAGTGGAAAGGCCAGCCTCCAAAAGATGCCAATTGGGAGCCATTGGATCAAATCAAAAACAAGTATCCAAACCTTGAGGTCAATTTCGATTTTGATGACAAGGAGAGTTGTTACAACACCTTTGGAAATAACCAGAAAATGGGGGAAATAAATGAAAACAAAAAGATAGATAACGATGGAGCAAAATAAGAGCTACAGAGGAATGACAGAGATGAGAATAAAGAGGCGAAGTTGGTTCACAAAATGAAAATTCCTCTATTAGACAAAGGGGCTCACCAAGATAATCCTCACTGTTAGATCATTCAAGGAGATCAACAATCAGATAGCCCAGACAATGCCACAAGCCCACTCAATCCAAATTGTCCAGCTCATAAATAAGCCACGGCCAAGATTAATTCAAGTTATTTAAGGAATTGAGGACAAAAGAGACAAGTTTGTGGGGGTTATTGGGGAAGGCCAAAAGGATAAGTACACAGTTGGGTGTATTGAAGGTACCAGAAGGGGTTAAGATTGTTATTCTGTTCCAATAATCAAGGCTAAGCTTAGATTGAACTGCTAATAATTTGGAGAGTGCTTGAGCTCTGTCTTGGGCTCAACCTATTTTCAATTGTAATGTCATCATCTGGCTTATCTCAGTATTTTCAATTGTCCCCTGTTTACATTTATAGTCCATTAGTAATAGCTACTACGAGCCCAATACATGGGCCTATTACATTGTAAATACACTGAGTATAAATAGTAAGTAGCAGGTTGCATAGCGATTCCTTTATTGTGAAAATTATACTGTAATGAGCTATTGGCTTGTAAGGAGGAGACCCCCCTCAAAGTGGTATATCTATCCAATCTCTCTTTCGTTTTCAATTCACCATAGGCAAATCAAAGGAGTTGAGAAAAAATAAAGAAAAAGGGAGAATTGAATATCTCCTCTCTTCTCCCTTGACTCTTATTTATAATCAAAGTCTTACACCAAATAAGGAAAAACTCAGAAAAGGAAATACAGCAATCCAAACTTGTAAGGAAATGAAATAATAACAAATAACTTATAAGGAAACAAGAATAAAATCCTATATCCTAACATTCCCCCTCAAGCTGGAGCATATATGTCAAAAATGGCTAGCTTGGATGAGAGACTTTGAAATGAGGAGCGAGGTAATGGCTTGGTGAGAAGATCAGCCAATTGACAAGAGGATCGAACAAACAGAGTACTCAGCTCTTTACGAAGCACCAAATCCCGAATAAAGTGGCAATCCACCTCAATATGTTTGGTACGTTCGTAAAACACAGGATAACTGGCAATAAAGATGGCAGCTTGATTGTCACGATGCATTGCCATGGGGGTAGGAACATCAGTACCAAAATCACGAAGCAGAGAACGAACCCATAGCATCTCAGAGACAGTATGAGCCATAGCACAATACTCAGCTTCGGCACTTGAACGAGCCACGACTTGTTGTTTCTTGCTACGCCACGTAACTAGATTACCGCCAATAAAGGTACAATAGCCTGAAGTTGATCGGCGATCATCCCGGTTCCTAGCCTAATCAGCATCAATATAACTAGTTATGGAAAGAGAAAAAGGTCAGTATAATAGACCACGGCCAAGAGCACCCTTCAAGTAACATAAAATACAACATACTGCTTCAAAGTGTGTAGAATGAGGAGCATGCATAAATTGACTAACAATATGCATCGCATAGATAATGTCAGGCCGAGTGACTGTGACATAGATTAATTTTCCCACTAGGCGACGATAACGACTCACATCAGAGAATGGTGAACCAGTAGTCGTATCAAGTTTGAGAGATGCGTCCATAGGAGTGTCAATGGGTCGAGAACTAAGGAAGCCAATCTCGGATTAAAGATCTAAAATATATTTGCACTAAGAGAGCATGAGGCCTGCACTGGATCGTGCTATTTCTATGCCAAGAAAATAGCGAAGGGCACCCAAGTCTTTGGTATGAAAGTGTTGACTTAAATAGGTTTTCAACGTAGCAATACCGGTGACGTTATCGCCCGAGATAATGATGTCGTCAACATACACGATCAACACAATGGTACCAGAAGAAGAGTGCTGGGTAAAGACAGAATGATCTTAGGTAGATCGCTGCAGACCATATTTCAACAAAACCTCACTGAAGCGACCAAACTAAGCACGAGGGGATTGTTTCAGACCATATAGGACACGACGTAACTGGCAAACCAAGTGTTCACTCCCAGAAACAACATAGCCAGGTGGTTGATCCATATAAACCTCCTCTTAAAGGGCACCATCAAGAAAGGCATTTTTAATAACCAGTTGGTAAAGAGGCCAGGATCGACTTACAGCCATAGCAAGAAGAAGGCGAACAGAATTAAGCCGAGCAATTGGAGAAAAAGTCTCCAGATAATAAATGCCATAGGTCTGAGTATAACCTTTTGCAACAAGTTGGGCTTTAAGTCACTCAACTGAGCCATCTGAGAGATACTTGACATTATAAACCCAACGACATCCCACTGATTGCTTCCTTGGAGGTAATGGTGCCAAATCCCAGGTATGATTTTTATGAAGTGCTTCCATTTCTTCATCCATGGCATGCTTCCATCCAGGAGAAGATATTGCGGCTTTATATGAAGCTAGAATAGAAACAGAAGACAGCACACACAAAGGAATACAAACAAGGAGAAGTACGATGATAGGAAACAAATTTAGCAATGGGATACTGTGTGCAAGCACATAAACCTCGACGCAGAGCAATGAGTAAATCATCATCAAAGGTAGGAGAAACGGTAGTTGGAACCTCAGACAAATTGGTAGATTGAGATGGACCATAAGAAACGACAGGTCTGTCTTGATTCCACTAATACACTTGCATTTGAGTGGATGGATGTTGCTAAGACTCCTGCAACGAAGGTTGAAATATGGGTAAAAGTGATATAGGACTAGTCTCCCCCTCACGAGCAGGATAGGACTCCCCCTGAATACTAGAGATAAGATCATGAGATAATTGAGTCCCAGAGGTAGAGAAGAAGGGGGTTGACTCAAAAAAAGTAACATCAGCACTTACAAAATATCGACGAGATGCTGGATGATAACAACGGTACCCTTTTCGTGTACGAGAATAGCCCAAGAAATACATTTTCGAGAACAAAGAGATAACTTATCTAAACCAGGATCGAGAACATGAACAAAGGCCACACAATCAAAGACACGAGGAGTTAGAGGAAAGGGGTTACCATCTGGATACAGGATAGAAAAGGGAGACTTGTTTCCTAAGACAGTGGAAGGCATACGGTTGATGAGAGAACATGCAGTAAGAACTGCATCGCCCCAAAAAGGTTTGGACACCTGCATATTAAACATCATAGTACGAGCAACATCAAGTAAATGACGGTGTTTACGTTCACCAACACCATTTTGATGTGACGTATGGACACAAGAGGTTTGGTGAATAATACCCCGATCAGCACAAAAACAGTCCATAACAGATTGCAGGTATTCAAGAGCATTTTCAAAACGAAAATTTTTGATGTCTCAAATTGGGTAAAAATCTCATTATAAAAACGAGTCACAATATAAGACAATTTAGATCTATTTTTCATCAAAAATAATCAAGTCATGCGAGAGTGATCATCAACAAAAATAACAAAATACTGATAACAATTAATACTAGAAATGCGAGAAGGTCCCCAAATATCAGTGTGAACTAAATCAAAAGGTTCTGGTTTACGACTGACACCATGACTATGCAAGGAACTACGGTGATGTTTGCCAAGTTGACAAGCTTCACATTCTAGACTCGATACAGGACTTAAATTAGAAATAATAGACTTCAATTTATTCAAAGAAGGATGACCAAGACGAAAATGCCATTGCATCAGAGAAATAATAGCACTCAAAATTGGTGAAGCTATGGAAGGAAGACTAGTAGGATCCAGATAGTAGAGTCCGCCTTTCTCATGCCCCAAACCAATCGTCCTTTTGGTTTTGAGGTCCTGAAACACACAAGAAGTAGGATAAAAGGTTACAGAACAATGTAAGGTTTTAGTCAACTGGCTAACAGATAACAAATTAAATGGAAAATTAGACACATAAAGACTTTGAGGCAATTTGAGTGAGGAATGGGGAAAGAGAACTCCTTGTCCTTGTATGGGACGAGAAGATCCATCAGCTAGAACAACATGATAAGAAATGGGATTTAAATGAGAGAAGAATGATGAGTTACCAGACATATGAGAGCTTGCACCAAAATCAATCACCTAGGAAGGTGGCACGGAAGCAATACAAGTAACATTACCTGAATTGGCTAATGTAGCAGTGGAAGTAGATGAGTGAGACATCCGAAGAGCTTGCAATAATTCATCGAGTTGAGCACCAAGGTCAGTGGTAGTAGTTAAAGGCTCTGACTGGGTGAAAGCCATAGGAGTAGGATTATCGAACATGTGATGAACTTGATCTGGCTTACTATACTTAGCCCAACAATATGGCTCAGTGTGATTGGTCCGTCCACAATTAGAACACTTACGATCTCCTCGCCCTTAAGAAGACCGACCACCACGAGCTGAACCTCGTGATGTGCGACTACGTCTTCACATACTACCACGAAAGACTCCTTGAGTAGTGTTATTTGAGATCAAAGCAGTGGTTTCTGAAGTAGTGGGCTGAACCAATGTATGATGCCCTAAAGATGATCTCAACAGGCGAGAATAGGCATCAGCAGCAGTAGGCAAGGTTTCACTAGCAAGAATTTGATCTTTAAAATCACGTAAATCTGAATCAAGCCCAGAGAGAAGAGAGGCAATCATAAAATCTTCCCAGTGCCGCTTTTGTTGCTCAAGCTCTGTAGTAAAGGGCCTATGTTGTAACTATTGATCCTATAGGTTTTTGAGAACACTATAATATTCTGAAAGAGGACGACCTACTTGTTTGGTTGTGAAAATTTGCTCATAGAATTCGAAAACTCTTGAAACATTACTTTACTGGGAGAATGAGTCAGCAAGGGAATCCTAAATTTTCTTTGAAGAATCACAGAATTCTACGGTTGTAGCAATATGAGGTTCCAGACTGTGCCATAACCACCCCATAACAATAGAGTCTTCACTAAGCCAATCATCATAAGCACTATCATCAGACTTAGGTGGAAGATCAGTAAGAAATTTTAGTTTCTTCTTCCCACAAAGAAACACCTTCACCGCATGGGCCTAGGCCAAATAATTTAACCCATTCAATTTCTTAGAAATAATTGATCAAGGAATGTCTTCATCTTTCATTAATATGGATTTCGGTTCAGTAGCAATAGCTTTCCATTCAGCCTTTGGTTAAGAGGAAAACAAAATCAACAAAAAAAAAAAAAAAAAGAATTACCAATAGTCACAGGCCAACGGAGATGAACAAGTCAGCAAAGGAGACTAAAAATAGCAACCAAGGATCAACAAGCATCACAGATCATCACAGAGGCATCAAAGAAAGCATCAGTCGACACCGACAACAAGGATCACCAGTTCATCAATCGATTACCACAGATCAAAGGGCAGCAGTAGGGTTCGAAGAACAAACCAAAGAAAAGATGGAGAACAGCAACATGATCATCAAATAAGAGTTACCAGATTACCAGATCATCAATCGGCTCCCACAGATCAAATAAGAGCAGCAAAGATTGAAGAACAGATCGAAAAATAGAGAAGGAATCGAAGACAACAGATCATCAAGGTTCATTAACAGATCATCAAACCAGAGGTTACCGATGACATAAAGGACTCCCTTCCATCAGACGATCAACACTGTGTGTCGCCGGTGGGACGCTGGAAGGCCACACGCCT
Organism: Vitellaria paradoxa; assembly: GCA_019916065.1. Taxonomy (NCBI): domain Eukaryota; kingdom Viridiplantae; phylum Streptophyta; class Magnoliopsida; order Ericales; family Sapotaceae; genus Vitellaria; species Vitellaria paradoxa. The sequence continues at coordinate 21,451,103 of CM034243.1, read as the reverse complement.
ACACGCACCAAACAGAAGAGGGCTCGTGAGACCTGGGCGCTGATGGCGAACTGCGCATGGGGGCGCATAGGACCTTCGCCGACGACGGGCTCAGGTGGGTCACGATCGTCGGTGGACGACGACTCTTCTGTGGTGGTTGGCTGCCGGCTCCGATGGCTAGAAAGTCGCCAGCGGCGAGGTTCTCCGGCATGTCTGTGCTCACTGTTTTTCCCTTCTTTTTTTTTTTTTTCTTTCCCTTGAAATCAAATTTGATGCTCTGAAACCAAGTTGAGAAAAAATAAAGAAAAAGAGAGAATTCAATATCTCCTCTCTTCTCCCTTGACTCTTATTTATAATCAAAGTCTTACACCAAATAAGGAAAAACTCAAGAAAAGGAAATACAGCAATCCAAACTTGTGAGGAAATGAAATAATAACAAATAACTTATAAGGAAACAAGAATAAAATCCTATATCCTAACATAAGGCAAATCAGAAGGGCCTCCATAAGGATTCATGCATGCAACACTATTAATTTACATCAATTTATTGTAAATACTAGACAAAATGTCCTTTTTGCAGGATAAATTAGAGAAATGCTCAATTTAAATCATAGCTTAAAAAGGTAAAACACAAAACCTATTTTATGATAACTACTCACAATTGAATAGATTGTTTCTAATGAGTGCATAAAAGCAATATTAGAGTGAACATGATCAAACACAAACATTGCACCTTAAATGACTAATATTCCATAACAAACCAAAAGGTGAAAATAAGCTAAGCGATAAATAAGGAACAAGCATAAAATAAAGAGGCATCTTCCTATGCAATATACTCCACATATCATTCTTGAAAAATAATTATCTTACATTTAAATTGACTGTCTCCACATGCCCGAACATAGACATTGCATCTTCAAATATTAATATTTCATGACAAACCAGATTGTGAATAAAAGATATGTGCTAAACAAGGAACAAGCACAAGATAGAGAGCCATCTTCCCATGTATTATATGCTATGTGTCATTCTCGAATAACAATTCTCTTGCTATTAAATTGACCTCCCTCACACGTTTTGGCATTTTAAATTGGTGATATAATTACAAATTTATTGAATTGAAATGTAACAGAAGCTTGCTTCTTGCAAGGAAAGAAAAAAAAAAAAAAACATGAAACTTGAATTTTAATGTACTTATAAATGTGTGTCCTCAAGATCTTTAACTAATTGACCACTGAGATGGTTTTTGATCTTTGACATGAGAGAACTTCACATAGATGCTAAAATATTGAGTTTCACAAGATGGATTGGAAAAGGTTCTTCCATACAGAAAAATAGGGGAATTAACATACCAAGTTAAATTGCTTTATATACAGCAGACCTAGAGTTAACATTTTCTACTTTGTGTAATTATGTAGAAGTGGTAACATAGAAGCCTAGTCAAATTGATTTCAGATAGACATACACACAAGAAACCAACTAACACAATATTATTTGACTCGATTTTTCCTTATACATAGGATATGTAACTTACACGAGCCTCCGCAATGCAAAGAACAATTTGAAGTCCTAGAAATTTGCACAACAATCAAATATGTCGCGAGAATCTAACTTTTCAAGTAACTGATAAAGTGATAAAATATGATAGGTATACCAAGAAATTACAACATATCACAAATAATTGTGAAAAAAAATATGAAAAACTATTGGCCAAAAACCATTATTTTAACCATTTCACCTTCGACCAACATTAATGCATCAATTCAGAAGGAATGACATTTAAATACGTTTCTAGGTCAACAAAAGTTGGAGGATATCAAAGGTAAATACCAATATACAACATACCATTCAACTAACCTAGTAGGACTAGTTAGAAATTACAATGATTTCAATAGGATGGCACCAAAAAATTACAAAACTAGAATGATATGTTATTACCTGCCATATAAACCAAACTCTTGGCAATGATTAGATAGCTTTAAGTAGTCAGATCTAGTAAACTCACATGCCCTTCATAACCAGTTGGTTTTAGTATAATGGCATTTACACGAATGAAAAAATATTTGAAATTAACTATTTTTCTAAACTGTGTTTTCTAGATTAGGAAAAAAAAAAAAAAAAAAGAAGCTTTCTCTTATGAAAAGTTACTCAAGTATCCTTAGAAAGAGGAAGGGAAAAAGTGGTAAGGCAAATCTTCTCTGGAAGTTTCTCTTCAGTCAAAAATGATTTCCTGCTCATACATTTATAGAAGTACATACAAAAGAATACACACAAAGACGTGCTTGCATGCACATATATGTGTGTGCATGCTTATGCGCTTGAGCATGACAGATTAAAATAGTTGACTGTGACCACTGAACATGCATAAGAAAGACAAACTAAATTTTTGGGAACAAATATTGTACTATAACAATCACTGTGTTACTAGAAATTCTCATGTAACAAATACAACATTCAAAAAATGGGAGCAAAGCCATCTCTCCTGCTTCGTCGAGGCAACTATTTCTTAGGTCAATAAAATAAAAGTGCTAAGTAATAAGCTAATTTAGTGAAAAGTAATAACGTTTTCTAATATTTCAATCAAATCAAATTGACATACTTCTATAAATGTGCTTTCGAATACACCTAATGCCAGTCATTTATCAGTTCATATTCTTCTACATCTCATTTTATAAAACAGTTCACTGCATAGTTCTTCCTAGCAAGACCAGGCCAACGTGACCTATATAATGGTTTCCACACTATCTAAAAGTTCGAATATCTGCAAAAACATTAATTGGATACTAGAATGGTGCAACCAAGCTTTACCTCATCAACTAATGATTTTATCTTAGAAGCAGTATCTTTCTTGGGCTGTTTCTTCCTTTTTGCTCTAAGTTCTTCTGCAATTCATATTTAACTGAAAAAATAAAATAAAATTAGCTCCTGTAGCCCTAGATGTAAAGAAACATGAAAAAATAATGGTGGGAATTAAAAAGGGAGCAACAAATGCATACAATACCTTCCCATTCTACCATTTTTTCAAGTGTAATCAACCATAACTTTTAGCTTTATATTCTTCTACATCAAATTTTATAAAATAGTTTACTGCATAGTTCTACCTAGCAAGACTAGGCCAACGTGACCTATATAATGGTTTCCACACTATCTGAAAGTTCGAATATCTGCAAAAACATTAATTGCATACTAGAATGGTGCAACCAAGCTTTACCTCATCAACTAATGATTTTATCTTAGAAGCAGTATCTTTCTTAGGCTGTTTCTTCCTTTTTGCTCCAAGTTCTTCTGCAATTCATATTTAACCAAAAAATTAAAATAAAATTAGCTCCTGTAGCCTAAGATAAAAAGAAACATGAAAAAATAATGGTAAGAATTAAAAAGGGAGCAACAAATGCATACAGTACCTTCCCATTCTACCATTTTTTCAAGTGTAATCAACCATAACTTTTAGCTTTATATTGAGAAGAAAGGTCATCAAGTTAGTGTAGAAATTACTCTAGCAACAAACATTTCAAAATTATTTTTCTAAAATAATAGCATCGAAAATTACCCTCATAGGATATAGAAGGAAAAAAAAAAAAAGAAATACATGTACATAAAAAGTGTAAAGGTCACAAAATCCATCAAACAAATAAATAAACTAAATCAAAACTAGAGCAACTAGAAAAACATGAAAACAAGAGTGCAGAAGTTGCCAACTATTTCTTATTCATCTACGGGTACATGTGCATATTAGATAGTAAAGAGTAATTTAATTAAAAATTTATTAAATAAGATTCAGTTGTAACAAAAACATATCACAAATTGTATTCACAAAATTTGAAGCTTGCACTAAAGAAGTTGGAGTGATTTAAATATTTCTTTATGCTGGTTCAGAAGTTTGCATAACTCTTCAAGTGGTTAAATCTCATAGTCAACAATAAATCACCAGTTGACAAGGCAACAATTAAGTTAATCAAATTTCATTATACATTTGAAAAGGTATAAAAAGGGTTACCGCATTCTAAAATATTACAATTAAAAATAACCTTCAAGTATAAAATATTGGGGTTAAAAATACCTTTTAATATTATTATTGACAAAATTTTTTATGTGCACTTGCTTCCAAGTTGAGGCATTTTTGGGCCTCTTAACATTAATAAGGATGACTTTTGCAACCTTGATCCTAAAATAAACAAGAAATGAACATCAAGAAAAGCAAACAAGAAGCAACTAGCAACAAGCGCATAAGTTCAAGCACAAAGCAAACTCAACTGTTCCAATCTTCAATAGCAATCACTAGACCACACCAAACTGCATAGCATCATCCACTCATAAAAGCAACCATCAACCAGGAAAGATCAACAATGGTAATGCTCCAATTCAACCAACAATAAATAATATGAACAACACATAACAATGTAAATAGTAGCAAGAACTTCTACCTAACAGTCAACCCGAGTTCTAAACCAGAAGCAATGGAAAATAAGAAGGAAGCAATGCAAAAAAACAGCATCCAAATTATAATAACCATTAGAAGATACAATGTTAAGCTAGCAAAAAATATTAACTCACTACTGCAGAAATAAACAAATGCAAAAACAATAATAGAGACATATAGCCCATGCAAATAAATTAGGAAGTGTAAGGGAATGCTGACCTAAAGTAGTCTTTCCTAGTTGTCCGTATGTTTTTTCTCTTTTTTTCTTGAAAAGTGAAAATAAATATATTAAAATAAAAATTACAAAATATTAGGGGCATAGCCTCGTACATAAATTAAGCTTAAAACTAGCCATCAAAATGACAAAAAAGCCAAATAGAGCATTTCATGTGAACAACTCACAGCAATGACATACGAGTCAACACAAATGTCACCAAACAACTATGACTCCACCTAACACTTCGATGTTACAAACATCTAATGCCATACTATAATTTTTTATTTAATAGTTTTCTTTCCAACCTTTAAAGGGAAAAAAAAATAACTAAAGCCACAAACTTAGATGCCAACCCAACAAAGAAATAGAACAAACAAATACAATCAAATCAACCAAACCTAACAGCCTAAAGCATCAAAATATGCATAACACCAGCAAGAAAAGAAACCATCTTACAGAATCAAACAGACCACCACAGTCGAACCAATAGCAGCAACAAAAAGACTCCACTGCTAAGCAAATGTTACAGAACAGTATGCAGCAACCACATCAGAAATAGGCAGGGAATTAGCAGCAAAGGAATTAACACAAATGCAAAATACAACAGAAGCACCATCAATTAAGCACTAACACAGCCACCATGTATCAGGAAAAATTCAAGTGCTAATCTAGAAGGGACAGCTAACAAAACAACCATTTAACCACCATAATCTCTTCACAGAGCAATCAAAATATACCATACTACTTCAAGTTTCAAGCTTTCAACCAACCCAAGAGTTGCAAGATCAGCAGAATAGCGATCGACAATAGCACCCCACGAGACGTCAGCTGTATCCCAAAATAAATAAGAAACAAACATCAAGAAAAGCAAACAAGTAGGAACTAGCAACAAGCACAAAGCAAACTCAACAATTTCAATCTTCAATAGCAGTCACCAGATAACACCAAATTACATAGCATCATCCACTTTGTTAGAATATAGAATATATATGTATTAGAATATTAGAATATATGCATGATTGATTTGGTTTCCTAATTTCATAGTTTCCTATTTCCTAATTTGATGTAAACTTTCATTATAAATAATATTCAAGGGAGAAGAGAGAATTCATTTTTCAATCTCTCCCTTTTTCTCAACTTGGTATTAGAGCGTATTCTGGTTCCACAAAAAAAAAAAGGAAGAGAAAAACCCTAGCAGCAGCACTGTTCACCGCCAAAAACCCTAGTAATACTGTAGCAACACTGTTCACCGCTGACGAACAGCTCTCTGGCCACCGAAATTGAAGTCCAATCACTCCAAAAGGATCGCCGGTGGCCGACGATCACAGCCCCACCAGAGTTGTCATCGGTCGGTGAGCCACGTGCTCCCACGCGCGGGTCTTCCAAGACGTCCAGATCCCACGCGCGGGGCTTCTATCGGTGTGTGCAGGCACGTCTCCCTCTGGGAAGCATCTGGCAACTCTTGCCGGAGTTCACCTAGGGTAGGCGACCTTCTTGCTGCCCTTTGGCTTGATGGGTTGTTGATTTGGATATAAGCATGGTCATCCTCGTCTCTGTCTTCCGCAGCCGTCTATTTTTCTTCTGATTTTCTCTTGTTCGAGACTAGATCTGCCATTCTGGTTTGTTCTGTTTTCTTTTGTTGCTGCCATTGTGGCGTTGATTTGTTGGTTTAGTTAACCATTGTTGTTTTACGGTTGCGGAGGTCTCCCTTTGTTTGGTTTCTTTTTGACGACTGTACTGGAGATTTATTAACTATTATTCAACATGTCAAAGTTTGAAGATGCTACTCCAATCATGCCTCAAACTATATTCTTAAAGGCAGATGATGTTCCTCATTCTATTATACCGAAAAAATTAAATGGTGAGAATTATTTGAGTTGGACACATGCTGTGAAGACTTTCCTTCGAGGAAAGGACAAGTCACAATATATTACTGATGAGCCACCTTCATCCACTGATCTTCGGTATCGTGTTTGGATGAACGAGGATGCAATTGTTATAGGACTATTATGGCATAGTCTGGAGGATTCAGTTGCTACCACTGTTGAGTTTTATGACTCTTCTAAGAAGATCTGGGATTGTCTTGCAGAATCTTATTCCCAGAAAAGTAATATCTCTCGAGTCTATGAGTTGTATGAGCAGATGTTCTCTGCAAAACAGGGTGAGAGATCATTGTCTGATTACTACAGTCACTTGAAGAGCTTATGGGAGCAGTTATTACAATACAGACCGTTCAGTGAAGACTTAACACAACAAAGGAAGTATTGGGAAGAATTCATGATTGCAAATTTTTTATCTGGCCTTAATCCTGCACTTTGAGGCTTTAAAGATCAAATTCTAGCAAGTGAAACTCTTCCTACCGCTGCCAGTGCTTATGCCCGTATACAAAGGTCATCATTGGGTTGCCATCCATCCATTGCTAATGATCGTTCAGGTACCTCTACTGATTCTTCAGCACTTATTAGTCAACATAATCGAGGAGGTTCTTCCCAAGGTAATTCCTGTGGCACTCGTGGTGGACGTACTACTCGTGGTGGAGGACGTTCATCAAATGGTCAAGGTGATCGCAAGTGTAATTTTTGTGGTGGTACTAATCATACTGAGCCTTACTGTTGAAAGCAATATGGGAAGCTAAAACAAGCACACCATGTCTCTGATCATGCTACTTTGTCACTTCCAGCGTCTGATAATGGAGCTACCACATCTGATTCTCAGGAGACAATTACTTTAAGCTCATCACAACTTCAAGAGCTCATTCAGTCCTTACGTGCTTCTAATCCTTCATCTTCCACTGCTACTTTGGCTAACTCAGGTAAACCAGCTCTTGTAGCCTCCTCTTCTACCTCCTGAATCATCAATTCGGGAGCCAGCTCGCATATTTCTGGTAATTCCTCCTTATTCCCTAATCTCAGTAGTGTTAATCATAGTATTGTGTTAGCTGATGGTTCTTCTCGTCCTGTGTCTGGTAGAGAGACTCTTCATCCCTCATCATCCCTTAATCTCCATTCTTGTCTTTATGTACCACACTTTCTCTTTAATTTGCTGTCTGTCAGTCACTTAACCAAATTATTAAATTGTTCCATAACCTTCTTTCCTTCTTCTTGTATTTTTCAGGACCTCACGACGAAGAAGATGATTGGTTCGGGGCATGAGTAGGATGGCCTTTATTATCTTGATTGTGATCGTCCACCAGAGCAGCTAACTACTACAGCTCTCCACACCTCTGTCTCCCCTCTCCAGTGGCATGTTCGTCTTGGTCATCCATGTTTTGAATGTGAGGCTTGTCAACTTGGCAAGCATCACCGTAGTTCTTTTCCTAGCCGTAGTATTAGTCGTGAGTCTGAACCTTTTGATGTCGTTCATACAGATGTTTGGGGCCCTGCCCGCATTTCTAGTGTTAATGGTTTTTCATATTTCGTGATATTTTTTAATGATTTTTCTCGAATGACATGGCTTTTTTTAATTAAACAACGGTCTGATTTACCTTCTATTATTTTTCATTTTTACAATGAAATTGTTACTCAATTCAACAGAAGAATTAAAGTCCTTCATTCTGATAATGCATTGGAATATATTCAGACAATTGTTCATAATTTTTGTGCTGATAGGGGCATTATCCACCAAACTACTTGTCCTCGAACCTGTCAAGAAACTGGTATTACTAAACGCAAAAATCGTCGTCTGCTAGATGTTGCTCGTACCCTAATGTTTCACATGCATGTCCCTAAATCTTTTTGGCCAAATGCTATCCTGACTGCCTGTTATCTAATTAATAGGGTCCCTACACCGATACTGTCAAATAAATCTCCATTTTCTCTTCTTTATCCAAATCAGTCACCTTTTCCTCTTTCTCCTCGTACCTTTGATTGTATTGCCTTTGTTCATATACTTGATCCTAATCAAGACAAACTTTCACCTCGTTCTCGTAAGTGTATCTTCTTAGGATATTCCCGTACTCAGAAAGGTTATCGTTGTTATCACCCTCCTTCCCGACGTTACTTTGTGAGTGTCGACGTCACCTTTTTTGAATCTACTCCCTTCTTTTCTCCTAATGGTGACCTCCTCTCCTAATCTTATTGCTTCTCGTGAGGGGGCGCACTCCCCTACTCTTCCTGCCCTTTATCTTCCACTTATGTTCCCATATCTCAGTCTAACTCACTCAATCCTACCACCGATCCCTCCACAGCTTCAAAACCATTAGTTCAGTCTGAACCTTCTGTTCCTACCATTGCTCCTTTGCAACAAGTTTATTGACGTGATCCTAATAGAAAGGTCATTCTTCCCTTACCGACAGATCACACTCCTTCGTCTAAGGTACTTGATTATGATGAAGATCATTCTCCTTCCCCTGACCTGCCCATTGCTTTACAAAAAGGTTAGCATACTTGCACTCAACATCCTATTACTAATTTTGTCTCTTACCATCGGCTTTCTTCATCCTTGTCTTCTTTTGTTTATGCCTTGTCTTCTGTTTTTGTTCCTTCTACTTATCAACAAGCCTTGTCTATTCCAGGATGGAAACACGCAATGGATGAAGAAATGCATACTCTTCATCAGAATTAGACATAGGAACTCACCTCTCTACCTATTGACAAACGAACTGTAGGTTGTCGCTGGGTTTATACTGTTAAGTATCTTCCAGATAGTTCAGTTGAGCGTCTTAAAACTTGGTTGGTTGCCAAAGGTTACACTCAGACATATGATGTTGACTATTCTGAGACCTTCTCTCCTGTTGCTCGTCTGAACTCAGTTCGGATTCTTCTTGCTGTTGCTACAAGCCGTTCTTGGCCTTTACATCAGCTTGATATTAAGAATGCAATCCTCCATGGAGAACTACAAGAAGAAGTCTATACGGATCAACCTCCTGGTTATAGTATCCCTGATAGTGAGCATCTTGTGTGTTGCTTACGGCGTGCTTTATATGATCTGAAACAATCTCCTAGGGCTTGGTTTGATCGTTTCAGCTCTGCTCTCCTTGATATTGGGTATACTCGTTCTACTGCTGATCATTCAGTCTTTGTACGACAAAATCTTTTGGCACTATTATATTGATTGTCTATGTCGATGACATTATTATTTCTGGTGATGATATCCTGGGTATTGTGGATTTGAAACAGTATCGTGCTACTCAATTTCATACCAAGGATCTGGGTCGACTTCGTTACTTCCTTGGAATTGAAATTGTCCACTCTTCACAAGGCATCTCACTCTATCAACGTAAGTATGTGCTGAATTTACTCTCTGAAACTGGTCTTCTCAGTGCCCGTCCTGCTGATACTACTATGGACCCATCTACTAAGTTAGATGCTACTTCGGGTGAGCCATTTTCTGATGCGGGTCGTTACCGTTGACTTGTGGGCAAGCTTATTTATCTTACTGTTACTCGTCCTGATATCACCTATGCTGTGAGGGTAATCAGCCAATTTATGCATAGTCCTCGTCTTCCGCATTTTGAGGCTGTTTGTCGAATTCTACGGTATTTGAAGCATTCTCCTGCACGTGGACTTTTGTATCGTTCCTCTTCCTCCTTATGTGTTACTGGTTATAATGATGCTGATTGGGCTGGTAATCGGAATGATCGGCGTTCCACCTCGGGTTACAATACCTTTGTTGGTGGTAATTTGGTAACCTGGCGTAGTAAGAATCAACAGGTTGTGGCTCGTTCTAGTGCCGAAGCTGAGTATCGTGCTATGGCTCACACTGCTTCTGAAATGCTCTGAATTAGGTCACTCCTTCAGGATTTTAGTATTGAAGTTCCTGCTCCTATGAAAATGTATTGTGACAATCAAGCTGCTATCTTTATTGCCAATAATCCTGTGTTTCACGAGCGTACAAAACATATTGAGGTTGATTGTCATTTTATACATGATTTGCTGCTCCGCAAAGAGTTGAGTACTCCATTTGTTCACTTCTCGTCTCAGCTGGCCGATCTTCTCACCAAGCCATTATCTTGTTCTGCATTTCAAAGTTTCACATCCAAGCTGGGCATTTTCGACTTATATGCTCCAGCTTGAAGGGGCATGTTAGAATATAGAATATATATGTATTAGAATATATGCGTGATTGATTTGGTTTACTAATTTCATAGTTTCCTATTTCCTAATTTGATGTAAACTTTCATTTTAAATAATATTCAAGGGAGAAGAGAGAATTCATTTTTCAATCTCTCCCTTTTTCTCAACTCACTTAAAAAAGTAACAGTCAACCAGGAAATATCAACAGTGGTAAATATGAACAAATGCTAGTCATTTACCAGTTTATATTCTTCTACACCTCGTTTTAAAAAAAAATTTATTGCATTGCCATGTCAAGCCAACGTGACTCAAATAACATTTTTCACACTATATCAAAGTTTGAATATATGTAAAAACATTAATTGCATACCAAGAATGGTTCTTTTCTATACTTAATCGGTTGTCTAATAATTTGACTCATTGAATGTATACTTTTTGGTTGAATACACCATGTTATTTCAAGCTTTTTGTGTATTCTCCAATTTCTAGAGCAATTATATCCAAATTCACCAACATCCTTGCTCTTAAATGGCCTACAAAAAGAGGACTCAAGTTGAATTATTAGAACAACTTTAGATAATTTCCTTTCAATAATTGTTTTGAAGTTATCTATAAGAATGATAAACGCAACCAGGAAGACAGAGAAAGTGAAAAAGAATTAACTTAAATACAATAACTTAAATACAAAGATCTTGAATTAGCACAAGCTTTAAAGTAGAAAAATACCTATGAGAAGATTTTGTAGTATACGATATGTAAATTGAATTAGTCGTGCGAATTTTAAATATGCCTCCAAAAGTGAGACAACCATCACTTATAAGCAATTTGCTTGAACATTCAAACTAGTCAATATTGTAATACCCCGGACTTTGGTGTTAACATGAATATATGGTTTTCGATACATTTTGGAAGTAATAATATGTTAATTTAGTAGTATGGATCATTAATGGTACTTTAGAGTTGAGAACTTTGAAAGAGATAAGCCAAACATTCAAAAGTCGGCATTTTAGCAAGGGTGCAGGAAGGAGGCACCTTGGGCACACGTAACGTGGGCGCACGGCTGAGAAGGAGTTAGGCGCCCAAGCTATAGTAGAAGTGACAGGTATGGGTTGTTTTGAATTGTGCAGCCGATCCTTCACACCTATATACCTATATCTAGCTAGGGGGAATGGGGGCCTGAAAAACACAGTGGGAGATTAAACTATTAGCCAAATTATATATATACATGTGTGTATGGTGCAAGAGAAAGAGGAAATGTTGGTTGGAAGAAAGGAACTGGGAAGAAGAAGTAAGAGGAACCGGGTGGAGTTCTTGAGGGTAAGTTCTTCTAGCCTAAATGAAAAATCAAATTAACTTTGTAAAGGTGTAATTGGACACTCAAAGAACCATTTTATGTGATTCATTTGTAGTTTGGATCAATAAGTGAAAGGATTGAACCCATCAAAGTTTGAGAGCTTGGAACCGGAAGATATCACCTTGTTGCTCCATTCTTATTTCAACTTGAGGTAAGGATTTAATGCATTATTCTTACATATGTGATGTGTAACAAGGTCTAGAATACCATTAGAGAAGCCTTTTCAAGTGTTGATTATATCTATGGAAGAAAATAGAAGTTATATACACATATATATGTATGCATAGATTAAGAGAGTGAAAATGTTGTTTGATCCATAACTTGGCCCATAGTTGATGAAAACTCAAATTGTTGGTTACCTTTGATGCCTATAAGTCTTGTGGTGATGTTACAAACATGAAACTTTAGGTATTTTATCTTAAACTTGGTCAATTTGAGGTCCCAAGAGTGAACCAAGAAACCGGAAAACAGAGCATGAAACCTACCAAGCTGTGGGCGCATAAGGTAGGAATTAGTTCGGTGCCCGCCATCTTGGGCGCACAAGACGTGGGCGCCCAAGCCCTTGAGCGCACGACTGAGTGTTAGTTTGGGCGTCCACCGATGCCAATTTAATTTCCTGACTTTGTTTGTTTTGACCTCCTACCCTAGGCTTATAAAAGAGTTTAGTAACATGTTTTTGTGTGATGCTTTATTTGTTTAATTGCATGAATTGAGAAAGGGAAATATGTTCTAAAACGTTGTGAAGAGTTGATTAACTTATGACAGTGGAAGTTGACATGTAATGGTGAACAAATGAGACCTTTTTTTTTTTTTGGTAAGTAACAAATGAGACCTTGAACAAAGTGAAATGTAAGGATACCATGAGATGAGATCTATGATTAAGTGGATTGTGATTATGTGTTGTTGAAAAGTAAGTGATGATAAATGTGAATAAATGATTGAATGAATTGAAATGTGATTGATGATGTGCCAAGGGCCGTGAAAGGGTACGGAAATAAAAAGAGTTTTGAGATTACCCTCGGGTTGAAAGACCCGGAACCTGTGCATGGTTTGGTGTCCATACTGGTGGGTTAGTAGCCCACAACACGTTGTGTGTATTGGCTACCCGTGGCCTTGGACTGCGATCCTAAATTATAATGTTTAGTTTATCATTTCCGTTGGGTCTTAACCCATAAAAGACGATATTGTGTATGCATCTAACCCCCGATGACTTATGTGGAAATGGTTATGTGATTGAATAATGATTAAATGATGAAGTGAAGATTGAAATGTGATTTGAATTAATGATTGAGATTTCAAAAGATGAGTATTAACTGGAATTAAATTTTATACCACAGTATTGTTGAATGATGATGTGTTTTTACCTAAATTGGTTACTTGTTGTGTTGATGATTGTTATAACTCTCGAAAATGTTGAATTAGCTAAATATATCATGAATAGCATGCATGTTTAGATTACATATTATATATGTTCGTTTGAGACATCATGGGCACAAGTGGACCTATGCTCACGTCTCTACAGATTTTGATGCAAGAACAGAACATAATAACCAGGTGGGCTAATGGGGTTGGACTAGAAGTGCATTTGCATGAGCCGTTCCAGACTTAGTAAAATTTTTAGTTACTTAAAGTTGAATATTTATGTGAAGGTTGTACTATTAATATATATTGGGAGTCTTATTCGATTTGGTTGTCAAGGCCTTAAGGCCTATGTAATGCTTAAAGGAGAAGGATGTGTTGTAGTATGTGTGGCCTGGCACTAGCCGAGCAAATTTTATATTACTTTAATACATGTCATGGCTCATCCATAAGTTGTTGTGCTACTCCGATCATGGGATGGTAGTGTTAGTGCATGTTATGTGTGTTTATCACTCATCCCTCGGGTCACAAGACTCAGGGCGTGACAAATATTTCTAAGGTCGAGAACAGAACATAGATCAACAATATGTATAAATTCACCTAAACATGATTTATTATTTTACAAAAAGAGAATATATATTCCAAACGTAAGTTCAATCAAAGAGGAAGTGCCAGAGTATGTACATGATGAACCCATAGCCAAACATTGTGGTTATCAGAAAACTCTCCAAAAGGCTCTTAAGGAGTTCTATTGGCCAGGCATGAAACCAAATATAAAAAAAAAGGAAGCGAATATGATATTTGTCAGAGGAATAAGTATGAAACAGTAGCTGCTCTCGGACTGCTCCAACCACTCCCCATACCAACCAAGAATTGGTCAAACATCTCAATGGATTTTATTGACGGACTACCAAATTCTAAGAGGGCCACTATTATCTGGGTAATTATAGGCAAATTGCCTAAATTTACTCATTTCCTCCCCCTCTCCCATCCTTATACTACTATCCAATTAGCCCAGATTTTTATGTAACAAATTTTTAAACTCCATGGGCTACCATTAAGAATTATGTTAGACAGAGATTCATCTTTCACTAGTTCTTTTTGGAAAAAATTCTTCAAACTATTGGGAACTCAGTTACACTTTAGTACCAATTATCATCAATGTATGGATAGCCAAAATGAGGTGACTTATAGTTATTTGGAAACTTACCTCTGTTGTTTTTCAGCTGAAACTCCTAAATATGGTCTAAGTGGTTATTCTTAGCCGAATGGTGTCACAATTCCAATTATCATTCTTCCTTGAAACTGACCCCTATGAAGTTTTGTATGGTTTCCATCCCCCTACATTAAAAGATTATATTCCTAGTTTAGCTAAGTGGCTTCGGTGGAAGAAATTCTATTGAATCATTCTGGGGTTTCAAAAGTTCTTTAATAGCATTTACATATGGCTAGAAATTGGATGAAATAGCAAACAGGCAAAAAGAAAACCAAATGTGTATTTAAAGGAGACTTTGTTTATCTTAAGTTGCAGTCTTACAGACAAATATTAGTGAAGAAGGGAAGAGATCTAAAAATAGCCCCTTGCTATTACAGTCCTTACAAAATCTCAAGAGTGATAAATCCAGTCACGTATGAGCTAGATCCACCTTCACAGAGTCAGATTCATTGTATATTTTATGTATGTCAACTTCAGGCAAAGGTAGGAGAGAAAATCTTACCCACCACTGCCTTACCAACAATGGATCATGAGGCTATGTAGTTCCCAAGCCAGAGCGAATACTACAAGTTCAAGACTATCACCGTGGAAGGAGGTTGTTCTAATAGGCGCTCATACAATGGAAAGGCCAGCCTACAGAAGATGCCACATGGGAGCCATTGGATTAGATAAAAAAAAAGTATCCCAACCTTGAGGCCAATGTTGATCTTGAAGAGAAGGGGAGTTGTTAAAACACCTTTGGAAATAACCAAAAAATGGGGGAAATGACCAAAAAACACAAAGACAAATAACCATGGACGAAAAGAAGAGTTACAGAGGAAAGAGAAAGATGAGAATAAATAGGAGAAACTAGTTCACAAAGTGAAAATTCCTCTGTTAGATAAAGGGGCTCACTGAGATAATCCGCATCGTTAGATCATTCAAGGAGATCAAAAAGTGGATAGCCCAGACAATGCCATAAGCCCACTTAATCCAAATCATCCAACTCACAACGAAGTCACAGCCAAAATCAATTTAGGTGATTCAAGGAATTGACGACACAAAAGACGAGTTAGTAGGGGTTGTTGGGGAATGCCGAAAGGACAAATACACAGCTAGATATATTGAAGGTCCCAGAATGGGGAAAAAGGTCATTTCATTCCAATAATTAAGGTCAGGCTTAGATTCAACTACTGATAATTTGGAGAGTGCTTGGGCTCTGTCTTGGGCTCAGCCAATTCTCAATTGTAATGTCATCATCAGGCCTATCTCAGTATTTCAGTTGTCCCCTATTTAAATTTATAGTCTGTTAGTAATAGCTACTAGGAGCCCAATACATAGGCCTATTACATTGTAAATACACTGAGTATAAATAGTAAGTAGCAAGTTGCATAGGGTTTCCCTTTTTATGAAAAATATATTGCAACGAGCTTTTGGCTTGCAAGGAGGAGACCCCCCCGAAGTGGTTTATCTATCCAATCTTTCTTTCCTTTTCAATTCAACTTCTCACTTCATTTTCCTGATCTTGCAATCCACAATAGGCAAATTAAAAGCAAATCAAAAGGGCCTCTATAATGATTAAAACATGCAATACTATCAATTTACGTTAGTTTTTTATAAATACTAGAGAAATGTCCTTTTTGTGGGTCAAATTAGAGAAATGTGCAATTTAAATCATAATTCAAAAAGATAAAACACAAAACCTATTCCATGATAACCACTCACAATTAAATATATTGTTTCTAATGGGTGCATAAAAGAAATATTAGAGTGAACATGAACGAACACAAACATTAAACCTTCAATGATTAATATTCCACGATAAACCAAAATGTGAATACAAGCTATGTGCTACACATGAAACAAGCACAAGCTACAGAGCCATCTTCCCATGTATTATATGCTATGTGTCATTCTTGAATAACAATTCTCATGCTATTAAATTGACCTCCCTCGCACAGTTTGGCAATTTAAACTGGTGATATAATTATGAATTTATTGAATTGAAATGTAACAGAACCTTCTTCTTGCGCGGCAAAAAAAACATGAAACTTGAATTTTAATGTACCTATAAATGTTTGTCCTTAAGATCTTTAACTAATTGACCACTAAGATGCTTTTCTGATCTTTAACAAGAGAGCACTCACATAAATCCTAAAAGATTGAGTTTTAAAAGATGGATTGGAAAAGGTTCTTCTATGTAGAAAAATAGGTGAATTAATACACTATGTTAAATTGCTTCATATACATCAAACCCAGAGTTAACATTTTCTACTTTGTGTAATTATGAAGAAGTGGTAACATAGAATCCTTGTCAAATTGATTTCAGACAGATATACACACAAGAAACCAACCAACACAATATTATCTGACTCAATTTTTCCTCATCCATAGGATATGTAACTTATACAAGTCTTTGCAACGCAAATAACATTTCGAAGTCTTAGAAATCTGCACAACAGTTAAATATGTCGCAAGAATCTAACTTTTCAAGTAACTCATGAAGTAATGAAATGTGACAGGTATACTAGGAAATTGCAACATATAACAACTAATTGTGAAAAAAAAAATGAAAAGCTATTGACTAAAGACCATCATTTTAGCCATTTCCCTTTCGAGAAACATTAATGCATCAATTAAGAAAGAATGAGATTTAAATACATTTCTAGGTCAACAAAAGTTGGAGGATATCGAAGGTAAATGGTAATATACAACATACCATTCAACAAACTTAACAAGACCAGTTATAAATTACAATGATTTCAAAAGGATGGCACCAAAAATTTACAAAAATGGAATGATATGTAATTGCCTACCATATAGACCAAACTCTTGGCAATGATTAGGTAACTTTGAGTAGTCAGATCTAGTAAACTCACATGCCCCTCATAACCAATCGGTTTTAGTATGGTGGCATCTACACGGATGAAAAAATATTTGAAATTAACTATTTCATCTAAACTATGTTTTCCAGATTGGAAAAAGAAAAACAAGTTTTCCTTTGTGAAAAGTTAGTCATGTATCTTTAGAAAGAGAAAAGAACAATGGTGAGGTAAAGCTCCTCTAGAAGTTTCTCTTCTGTCAAAAATAATTTCCCGCTCATATATTTTTCAGAAGTACATACAAAAGAATATACACAGAGCCGTGCTTGCATGCATATGTATGTGTGTGCGTACACGCATGCTTAAGCATAGCAGATTAAAATAGTTGACTAAGACCACTGAACATGCATAAAAAGACAAACCAAATTTTTCAAAACAAATATTCTACTATAGCAACCAGTGTGTTACTTGGAATTCTTACATAACCAATACAACCATCAAAAGATGGGAGCAAAGTCATCTCTCTTGCTTCGTCGAGGCAGCTGTTTCCTGTGTCAATATAATAAAAGTGTCGAGTAATAAGATAATTTAGTGAAAAGTAATAATATTTTCTAATAATTGAATCAAATCAAATTGACATACTTCTGTAAATGTGCTTCCCAGTACACCTAATGCCAGTCATTTATCAGTTTATATTCTTCTATACCTCGTTTTATAAAAACATTTACTGCATAGTTCTACCTAGCAGGACTAGGCAAACGTGACTCATATAATATTTTTCACACTATCACAAAGTTCAAATATCTACAAAAACATTAATTGCATACTAAGAATGGTGCAACCAAATTTACCTCATAAACTAATGATTTTATCTTAGAAGAAGTATATTTCCTGGGTTGTTTCTTCCTCTTTGCTCCAAGTTGTTCTGCAATTCATATTTAACCAAATAAATAAAATAAAATTAGCTCCTATAGCTCGAGATGTAAAGAAACATAAAAGAATAATGGCAAGAATTAAAAAGGGAACAACAAATACAAACAGTGCCTTCCCGTTCTACCAGTTTTTCAAGTGTAATCAGCCATAATTTTTAGTTTTATATTGAGAAGAAAGGTCATCATATTAGTGCAGAAATTACTCTCGTAACAAACATTTCAAAATTATTTCCCTAAAATAATAGCATCGAAAAGGACCCTCATCGGATATAGAGGAAAAAAAGAAACTATATGTACATAATAAGTGTAAAGGTCACAAAATTCATCAAACGAATAAGGAAAACTAAACCAAAACTAGAGCAACTGGAACGAAATGAAAACGAGTGCAGAAGTTGCCAACTATATCTTATTTGTCCATGGGTGCATGTGCATATTCGATAGTAAAGAAGAATTTAATTAAAAATTTATTAAATAAGATCCCATAGTAACAAAAACATATCACAAATTGCATTCAGAAAATTTGAAGAAAGCTTGCAGTGAAGAAGTTGGAGTGATTTAAATCTTTCTCTATCTGGTTCAGAAGTTTGCATAAACTTTTAAGCGGTTAAATCTCATGGTCAACAATAAATCACCAGTTGAAAAGCCAACAATCAAGTTAATCAAATTTCTCTATACATTTAAAAATGTATAAAAAGGGTGACTGCTTTTTAAAATATTGCAATTAAAAATAACCTTCAAGTATAAAAATATTGGGGTTAAAAATAACATTTAATATTATTATTGACACAATTTTTTATGTCCACTTGTTTCCAAGTTCAAGCATTTTTGGGCCTCTTAACATTAATAAGGATAACTTCCGCCGCCTTGATCCAAAGCGTATGGACCAATTCTTCGTTGCCACTACCTAAAGGAGAGTTATTTTAATCACCAAAAAAAAAAAGGAGAGTTATTTTCAATCAAGGAAAATGATGGGGATCATGTCGTAGGGTTGCTATATCTTAGGAGTTTAGTTTCTATGTTATCTACTATTATTCGGATTATTAGATTTTTATTCTAATTTTATTTGCAATTGGGTAATTACAGGATAGTTGTTTAGAATAGTCCATGTAAAGGCTAAATTTGTATTATCATTAGTTTTTACACGAATTCAATTGAGGTTAGTAATAGAAGTTAGTGGTAGTTTTCACTCACTTGTTTCTTTTCTTTCCAGGCCACAATATTATGGCTCTATTGAAAAAAAAAAATAACCAAACCAAACCAAGCCTTTTCTCACTAAGTGGGATCGACTATATGGATTTGTCGACGCCAATTAGATCTGTTTAGAGGCATGTCCTCCGATAAATCTAGGTAGGTTAGGTCATGTTTAATAGTTTCTTTCCAGCTTCTCTTGGGTCTTCCTCTACCTCTCCTACTCCTGGCAATCTCCATACTTTCACACCTTCTAACAGGTGCCTCTGCTGGATGCCTTCTAACATGGCCAAACCATCTTAATCGATTTTCTCTCATTTTATCTTCAATCGGTGCTATTCCTACTTTACCACTAATCTCCTCGTTCCTAATCCTATCTTTCCTTATAATCCCGCACATCCACCTTAGCATCCTCATCTCCGCAACTACCATCTTCTGACCATGAAAATGTTTTACTGCCCAACACTCTGATCCATATAGCAGCGCTGGTCTAACCGCTACCTTATAATACTTTCCTTTCACCATGAGGGGGATTTTTCAGTCGCACAAAACCCCCGAAGCACTCCTCCATTTGGTCTACCCAGCTTGAATCCTGTGACTTGCATCAGTATCAATCCCTCCATCTTGTTGCACCATAGATCCAAGGTACCTAAATTTATCTTTCTCTACAATCTTTTGTGTGCCTAAACTTACTTCTATACTACCCATTATTCTATTTTGACTAAACTTACATTCCATATATTCCGTCTTGCATCGGCTTAGACTAAACCCTTTTATCTCTAACGTATCCCGCCACAATTCTAGCTTAGCATTCACTCCTTCTCTCGTCTCATCTACTAAAATAATATCATCTACAAGTAGCATACACCACGACACCTCATCCTAAATATGTCTTGTAATCTCATCCATAACTAAAGCAAACAGGTACGGGCTTAACGCTGAGCCTTGATGTAAACCAATCGTGATAGGGAACTCATTAGTCTCTCCACTAGTCGTCCGTATATATGTCATGACTCTATCATACATGTCCTTTATCGCTTCAATATATGCGACACACGCTCCTTTCTTTTCCAATACTCTCCATAGAATCTCCCTGGGAACTCGGTCATACACCTTCTCTAAATCAATGAACATCATATGTAAATGTTTTTGACCTTCTCTATACTGTTTCATTAATCTCCTCAAGATAAAGATAACCTCCATGGTTGATCTTCTAGGCATTAAACCAAATTGATTCTCTGAAACATTTGTTGTCCTTCTTAGTCTTCTCTCAATAACTCTCTCCCATAATTTTATCGTATGGCTCATCAATTTAATCCCGCGGTAATTCGCACAGTTCTGAATATCCCCTTTGTTCTTGTATATGGGTATAAGGATACTTTTCCTCCATGCATCAGGCATCTTCTTGCTCTTTAGCACTACATTAAAAAGTTTTGTCAACCAACTTATGCCATCCTCTCCTAAGCACCTCCAAACCTCAATAGGGATACCATCTGACCCAACCGCTTTCCCAATCTTCATCCTTTTTAATAAAATTTAATTCTTCCCTAAAAGTGGTAACTGCCCCAAATGTATGTCACTACTACTGTTTTCGTTAAATAACTTGTAGAAGTAGCTCTTCCAACGCTCCTTTATCTCCTCTTCCTTTACTAATACCTTTTCATCCTCATCCTTAATGCATTTAACTTGGTTTAAATCCTTGGTCCGTCTATCTCTAGATTTAGCAAGCTTGAATCTCTCTCTTTCGCCCTCCTTAGTGTCAAGTCGCCTATATAAATCCTCAAATGTCTTTACCTTAGCCTCACTAACTGCCTTTTTGGTTTCTCTTCTAACTTCTCTATACCTCTCCAAGTTCGCTTCATTTCGGTCATTTTGCCAAGATTTAAAACACTCTCTTTTAACTCTTATCTTGTCTTAGACGGCCTCGTTCCACCACCATGCCTCTTTCTGTGCCGAAGCACTCCCTTTGAATTCTCCTAAGACTTCTTTCCCTACCCTCCTAATATACTTTGCTACCTTATCCCACATAATATTTGCACTCTCATTTACCGTCCAAATGTTTTCCTCTAGTACTCTTTCCCTGAATGCTGCTTGCTTATCACCTTTTAAGTTCCACTATTTAGTCTTTGAGCATCTATGCGACTTCTTTTTTCTAGCCCACCTTTGAAACTGCACATCTATGACCAACAACCTATGTTAGGTAGTCAAGCTCTCCCCTGGTATAACTTTACAATCTTTACAAGCTACACGATCTCTTTTCCTAGTTAAGAAGAAGTCAATCTGTGTCTTTGAGGAGCCACTCTTATAAGTCACCAAATGTTCCTCTCTCTTCCTAAAAAAGGTGTTCGTCACCATGAGATCATAAGCCACTGCAAAGTCCAAAATATCCTTCCCTTCTTCATTTCTATCACTGTAACCATATCCCCCGTGTACTCCTATGTATCCATCTATGTCGCGTCCTATATGACCGTTCAAATCTCCTCCTATGAAGACCATCTCTCCTTGAGGTATCTCTAGTTGCATTCCTTTCAAGTCTTCCCAAAACTTCTCCTTATGTACATCTCCTAAGCCCACCTGGGGGACATAAGCACTAATTACGTTTACTATCTCTTCTCCTAACACTAACTTAATTGCAATAATCCTATCTCCACAGCATTTCACATTGACTATATCTTCCTTTAGGTCCTTGCTTACTTATTGAGAAAAAAAAATAAAAAAAATAAAAATAAAAAAAACAATGTCAAAATATGTAACATTATTGATGCACAAACATGATAATGAAGGGAAAAAGTTCCAACCACATATGTAAAAACCAAACACGATAGAAGATATCTTTAGTAAGACAATACCAAAATTAAATTGCATGAGATATACTAACCAAGTATATTTTTTATTTCCACGACAACTATTAAGGGAGAACAAAAGTTCCCATCTTTAAGCATTAGTTATAAAAATTGTTTCTTATTTTTCATTTCAATTGAAGTGTATTGAGTGATGTAGAAAAGTTACAAGTCCTATCATTTCTATCAAATTTTCTATAGCACTAGTTAGGAGAGTGTCCTAAAATACATAAATAGAAAAGGAGAGAACAATTGCAATCTATATCACATACTGCATGCAAATGCTTCTTGTAGTCCTTTTTAAGGATAAAAATGTCATAAAACAACTAAGATGTTTAACAAATGCACAAACAATAGTAGAGACATACAGCCCATGCAGATAAAGAAAGGAGTATAAGATAATGCTGACCTAAAGTAATCTTTCCTAGTTGCTTGCATATTTTTTTTTTTTTTTTTTGGAAAGGTGAAAATAAATATGCTAAAATAAAAATTGCAAAATATTAGAGGCATAGCCCCGTATATACATTAAGCCTAAAACTTGCCATCAAAATGACAAAAAAGTCAAATAGAACATTGCATTTGAACAACTCACAACAATGACATACGACTCAACACAAATATAACCAAACAACTAGGACTCCACCTAACACTTCGATGTTCAAAACATCTAAAGCCATATTGCAATTTTAGTTTTAATATTTTTACTTTCACCTTTCAAAGAAAAAAAAAAAAAAAACAATAAAGCCTTAAACTTAAATGTCAACCCGACAAAGAAATAGAAGAAATATACACAATCAGATCAGTCGAACCCAACAGGCTAAAGCATCGAAATATGCATAAGATCAGCAAGAAAAGAAACCAGCATACGGAACCAAACAGACCACATAGTCCAAACAATAGCAGCGATAAAGTGACTCTACTGTCGAGCAAATGTTGAAGAACAATATGCAGTAGCCACATCAAAAACAAGCAGAGAATTTGCAGCAAAGGAATTAACAGAAGTGTAAAATGCAACACAAGCGCCATCAATTAAGCAACAACACAGGTACCATGTATCAAGAAAAATTCAAGTGCAAATCCAAAAGAGACAGGTAGCACAATAATCAATTAACCATCATAACCTCTTGACAGACCAATCAAAATACATCATATTACTTCAAAATTCCAGCACTCCAACAACCCAAGAATTGCCAAATCAGTAGAATAACGATCGACAGTAGCACTCCACTAGACATCGATTGTATCCCACGATAAATAAGAAATGAACATCAAAAAAAGCAAGCAAGTAGGAACCAGCAACAAACGTAGAGGTTCAAGCACAAAGTAAACTAAAAAATTCCAATCTTCAACAGCAGTAACCAAACTACACCAAACTGTATAGTATCGTCCACTCAAGAAAGCAACAGCCAACCAAGAAATATCAATAGTGATAATGCTCCAATTCAACCAGCAGCAAATGATATGAATAGCATATAAAATGTAAATGGTAGTAGGAGCTTCTACCAAATAGTTAGCCCGAGTTCCAAACCAGAAGTAAGGGAAAATAGGAAGGAAGCAATGCAAAAAATAGCATCCAAATTACAACAACCATTTGAAGATACAATGTTAAACTAGAAATGATATTAACTCACTATTACGGAAATAAACAAATAAAAAAGACATATAGCCCATGCAAATAAAGTAAGGAGTATAAGAGAATGCTGACCTAAAGTAGTCTTACCTAGTTGCTCGCAAGTTTTTTTTTTTTTTTAATTTTTTTAAAAGGTGAAAATAAATATATTAGAATAAAAATTACAAAATATTAGGGACATACCCTCATATATACATTAAGCTTAAAATTAGCCATCAAAATGACAAAAAAGCCAAATAGAGCATTACATGTGAACAACTCACAACAATGACATACAAGTCAACGTAAATATAACCAAACAACTAGGGCTCCACCTAACACTTTGATGTTCGAAACATCTAAAGCCATATTGTAGTTTTAATATTTTTATTTCCACCTTTCAAAGAAAAATAATAATAAAGCCATAGACTCAGATGCAAACCTGACAAAGAAATAAAAGAAATAGACACAATAAAATCAGTCGAACCCAACAGGCTAAAGCATCGAAATATGCATAAGACCAGTAGGAAAAAAACCAGCTTACAGAATCGAACATATCACCACAGTCGAACCAGTAACAGCAACAAAGAGACTCCACTGCCGAGCAAATGTTGCAGAATAGTATGCAACAACCATATCAAAAACAAGCAGGAAATTTGCAGCAAAGAAATTCATACAGGTGCAAAATACAACATAAACACCATCAATTAAGCACTAACACAACCACCATGTATCAGGAAAAATTAAAATGTAGATCCAGAAGTGACAAGTAGCAAAACAACCAATTAACCACTATAATCTCCTGATAGACCAATCAAAATACACCATCCTATTTCAAAGTTCTAGCTCTCAAACAACTTAAGAATTGCCAAATCAGAAGAATAGCGATCGACAATAGCACCCCACAAGATGTCAGTTGTATCCCAAAATGAATAAGAAACGAACACCATGAAAAACAAGCAAGTAGAAACCGAAAACAAGCACACAGGTTGAAGCACAAAGCAAACTCAACAATTCCAATCTTCAATAGCGTCACCAAACCAAACTGAACAGCATAGCATCGTCTACTCAAGAAAGCAATAGTCTAATCAAGAAATATCAATAGTGATAATGCTCTAAATCAACCCGCAGCAAATGGTATGAACAACACATAACAATGCAAATAATAGCAGGAGCTTCTACCAAACAATCAACCCAAGTTCCAAACTAGAAGTAAGGGAAAATAAGAAGGAAGCAATCCAAAAGACTAACATCTAAATTACAACAACTATTAGAAGATACATTGTTAAACTAGCAAATGATATTAACTCACTACTACAGAAATAAACGAATGCAAAAACAATAATAGACATATAACCCATGTAGATAAAGTAAGGAGCATAGAAGAATGCTGACCTAATGTAGCCTTTCCTATTTGGCCGCATATTTTTTTTGCTTTTTTCAAATGGTGAAAATAAATATATTAAAAAAATTACAAAATATTAGGGGCATACCCCCATATATACATGAAACTTAAAACTAGCCATCAAAATGACAAAAAAGCCAAATAGAGTATTATACGTGAACAACTCACAACAATGACATACGAGTCAACACAAATGTAAACAAACAACTAGGACTCCACCTAACAATTCGATGTTGCAAACATCTAAAGCCAAATTATAATTCTTGTTTTAATATTTTATTTTCACCTTTCAAAGAATAAAAAACAACTAAAGCCATAAACTTAGATGCCAACCTAACAAAGAAATAGAAGAAATAGACACAATTAGATCAGCCGAATCCAACAGACTAAAGCATCAAAATATGCATATCCCCAGCAAGAAAAGAAACCAGCATACAGAACCAAACAGACCACCATAGTCAAACCAATAGTAACGATAAAGTGACTCTACTATCAAGCAAATGTTGCAGAACAATATGCAACAACCACATCAGAAACAAGGAAGAAATTTGCAACAAAGAAATTAACACAAGTGCAAAATGCAACACAAGCACCATCAATTAAGCATTAACACAGCCACCGTGTATCAAGAAAAATTAAAATGCAGATCCAAAAGAGACAGGTAGCAAAACAATCAATTAACCACCATAACCTCTTGACAGACCAATCAAAATACACCATATTACTTCAAAGTTTCAGTTCTCAAACAACCCAAGAATTGCCAGGTTAGCAGAATAGCGATTGACAATAGCACCCCACCAGACGTCAGTTGTATCCCAAAATAAATAAGAAAAAAACATCAAGAAAAGTAAGCAAATAGGAACTAGCAATAAGTACATAGGTACAAGCACAGAGCAAACACAACAATTCCAGTCTTCAGTAGCAGTCACCAAACCACACCAAACTACATAGCATCGTCCACTTGAGAAAGCAACAGTCCAACCAGGAAATATCAACTGTGGTAATGCTCTAATTCAACCAGCAGCAAATGATATGAACAATACACAACAATGCAAATAGTAGCAGGAGCTTTTACCAAACAATCAACTCGAGTTACAAAGCAAAAGTAAGGGAATATAAGAAGGAAGCAATACAAAGAACAAGCATCCGAATTATAACAACCATTGGAAGATACATTGCTAAACCAACAAATGATATTAACTCACTACTATGGTAATAAACAAACCGATCATTAGAATACATTGTCTCTCTTAATTTGCTATAGTTTTTCCTTAACAATGAGATTGAGATAGATTCGCATATTGGTGTGTGTCCCTAAAGCTTATTAAACTTAAATTTCTAGTTGAATCATTTCAAAAATAACTTCAGAAATTAAACAAATTTCAACTTTTAACTCCACTCGACAATATTGGAAAAGTCAAATACTTTAATTCAACAAAGAATCAAAGATTTTTTATCCAATATTCATGACCTAAAGGATGAACATAAAAACTGAGAAAAGGAAAAGCAACAAAAAAATAAAAAAAAAAAAAAATGCTTCCAGTATTTAAAGGAGAAAATGAGTGATTCAAGAATGCAACGCTATTAATTTACGTCAATTTATTATAAATACTTGAGAAACGCCCTTTTTGTTGGATAACTTAGAGAAATGCCCAATTTAAATCATAACTCAAAAAGGTAAGATAGAAAACCTATTCCATGACAACCACTCACAATTGAATACATTGTTTCTATTGAGTGCATAAAAGCAATATTGGAGTGAACACGTACGACCACAAACATTGCACTTTCAAATATTAATATTCCGCGATAAACCAAAATGTGAAAACAAGCTAAGCGGTAAACAAGGAACAAGCATAAAACAAAAAGGCATCTTCCTATGTAATACACGCTACATATCATTCTTGAAAAGCAATTATCTTGCAATTAAATTGATTGCCTCCATATATTCGAACATAGA
The DNA here is from genome assembly GCA_019916065.1 of Vitellaria paradoxa. Taxonomy (NCBI): domain Eukaryota; kingdom Viridiplantae; phylum Streptophyta; class Magnoliopsida; order Ericales; family Sapotaceae; genus Vitellaria; species Vitellaria paradoxa. The sequence goes on along the minus strand of CM034243.1, from coordinate 21,423,809 downwards.
AATTACACCTCCAAATATTAATATTCCATGATAAACCAGAATGTAAATACAAGTTAAGTGCTAGACAAGAAACAAACAAAATATTTCGAGCCTATTTGGTAACACTGTCGTTTTTTTTGTTAACGTTTATATGCTTATATTTTCAATTTGTTGTTTTCTATTATCGTTTTTTTCCTGAAATGAAAACTAAAACTACGTTTGGAAATATAATTTTGTTTACAATTATTAATTTTTTATTTTCATAAAATATTTAATTTTATTAGCTTTTTAAAAACTAATTGAATTTAGTAAATATATTTCATATCAATTTAATTTACTTATATTATTTATTAAAAACAATTCAATAAAATTTAAGTATTATATAATTTAATCCAATAAATATAAAATATACTAATTATAATTAAATTATATTATTTACTGAAAATAATTGAATAAAATATATTTCATATTAAATAAATAAATTAATTTAATTTAATTTGATTTGATTACGGTATTTATTAAAAATAATTTAATAAAATTTATTTAATATAAGTTGAATTAATTATTTTAAATTAATTAGTAAATTAAATTAAATAATTTAATTATAATATTAATTAAAAATAATTTAATAAAATGAATTTATATTAATTAAATTATTTATTCAATTAAATTACTATATTTTATTTTATTATTTATTAAAAATAATTTAATAATATATATTTCCTATTAATTAAATTAACTAATTTAATTTAATTATTTATTAGAACTAAATTAATAATATATATTATATATTAATTTAATTATATTTCTTATTAAGAATAATTTTAGTTTAATAAAATATTTAAATAAAGTAATTTATTTTAGTATGTTGCAACAAAAATGAACAAAGTATTATAATTGACTAAATATTTGCAACAGAAAAAAATAGAGTGAAATCACATTTTTTTTGTTTAACTTTTTTTAGTTTAAGTTCTCATTTTTTTGAAAACAAAAAAACGTAAATAGATTTAACAAACGTGTTTCTGTTACTAGTCTACAAAATTTTGAAAACATAAACAGAAAAATAGAAAATAAACACGTTGCCCAACGGGGCCTTAATGCATCAATTCAGAAAATATGTTTTCAGGTCAACAAAATTTGGAGGATATCAGAGGTAAATGGCAATATACAACATGCCATTCGACCAAGTTAACAAGACTAGCTATAAATTACATAGATTTAATAAGTTGACACTCAAAATTTACAAAACTAGAATGATATGCCATTACCTGCCATATAAAACCAAACTCTTAGCAATGATTAGACAACTTTTGGGTAGTTGCATCTAGTAAAACTCACATGCTCCCTATAACCAATTAGTTTTAGTATGGCACATACATGGATAAAAAAAAATATTTAAAATCAACTTTTATGTAAATTGTGTTTTCTAGATAAGAAAAAATCTAGCTTTCTTCCGTGAAAAGTTATTTAAGTATCTTTAGAAAGAGAAAAGAAAGTGGTGAAGCAAAGCTCCTCTAAAAATTTCTCTTTGGCAAAAAATAATTTCTCGCTCATATATTTCAGAAGCGCACACAAAAGAATATACACAAAGATGTGCTTACATGCACATATACGTGTAAGCGCGCTTAAGGATGGCAAATTAAAACAGTTTGACCAAGGCTAACGAACATGCATCAAAAAGACAAACCAAAGGTTTGAGAACAAATATTATACTAAAGCAATTATTGTGTTACCTGGAATTCTCATTTCATCAATATAACCATGAAAAGATTGGAGCAAAGCTATCTCTACTGCTTTATCAAAGCAATTTCTCAGGTCAATATAATAAAAGTGCTAAGTAATGAGCTAATTTACTGAAGAGGAAATTAAGAACACCCTCTTCTCCCTTCTTGATCATAAAGCCCCAAGCCCTGATGGTTATACTTCCCACTTCTTTGAACAAGCTTAGAGTATTGTGGGGGAAGACTTCATTGCTGCTATCAAGTCTTTCTTTTGTACTTGGAAGCTCTTGAAATCCTTTTTTTTTTTTTTTTTTTTTTTGGGTAATTGAAGCTCTTGAAATCTGTCAATGCTATTACCATTGCACTAGTGCCTAAAGTTCCAAATTCAAGTATGGTCACACATTAAAGGCCAATCTCTTACTGTTCTATTGTATACAAGTGCATTTCAAAGATCATTGCTAACAAGCTCAAAAGGATCATGCCTCATGTCATTAGTCCCTCACAAGCTGCTTTTGTAAGAAGAAAATTCATCTCTAACCAAATCCTACTCATGCATGAATTGGTTAGGAACTACCACAGAAGCAACTTGTCACCTAGAAGTGCATTGAAGATAGACTTGATGAAAGACTTTAACTCTGTCTCTTGGGATCTTTTGTTGGACATACTACATGCTCTCCAGTTGCCTACTAAAAAACAAAGTTCCAAAAATGGATTGAAGCTTGCATTACATCCCCCTAATTCTCTATCTCTTTGAATGGTGCACTAAGGCTACTTTCTAGGTGCAAAAGAATTGAGGCAAGGTGACCCCCTTTCCCATATTTATTCTTATTGACTATGGAGTTCTTCTCTCGTTTGTTTAGCAAGTTTGTGAATGAAGGCTACTTCTCCTATCACCCAAAGTGCTTTAGGCCAGCTATTACTCACATATGTTTTGCAGATGATTTATTCATACTATGTGCTCCAAATAGTTCCACATTTAAGCTTGTTCACGAGGCCTTAAAAGAATTCCATAAATATTTAGGGTTCAAACCAAATGGAAATAAAAAGCAAGGTCTACATCTCGAGAGTTAGCCAAGAAGAAAAACAAAGTCTTTGCTCCATTCTTGGGTTCTAACTTGGGGAGCTACCAGTCAAGTACTTATGGGTCCCTCTCATCTCTACTAAACTCAAACTTGAAGATTGCAAAGAGCTTATTGAGAAAATTACAAAAAGAGTGACAAGCTAGACTTCCAAATGCCTCTCATATGCGGGAAGACTAGTGCTTATCAAGTCTTTCCTCTTTAGTATCCAAATTTATTGGAGTCTCCACTTTGTCCTTCCAAAAAAGGTATGTAATTCCATTGAGCAAATACTAAGAAGACTTCTATGGTCAGGTGCTGAAATGAAGAAGTGGGGAAGTAAGGTAGCTTGGAACGATGTTTGCTTACCAAAAAATGAAAGAGGCTTAAGTATCCGAAAAATCCACAAATGGAACAATGTATCCATGTTAAAGCATATATGGACCCTATGCTCCAACAACCAATCCCTTTGGGCAGCATGGTGTAAGGCCAATCTTCTTAAAGGCAGATGCTTTTGGGAAGTCAAGCCCCCATCTGATTGCTCTTGGAATTGGAGGAAGCTCCTTAAGCTCCAAAGGGAAGTTATTAATATCTCCAAATATAAGGTAGACAACGGGGACTCCATCTCTCTTTACTACTCAAATTGGCATCCTAAAGGCCCCCTCATCCCCAAATATGGTCCAAGAATTGCATATGATGCCGGTTTGCCAAGAAATGCTAAAGTATCAAGTGTAATCCGAGACATGGAATGGAAGTGGCCTTTTCCAACCACTTGGGAACTTCGAGACGTTATCCTTGATAGTCCAATGAATTATCTGCCAAACCATGCAACGGAAGATGACATATGGATGGCTTCAAAGGCAAAGTGCTATAATGCGGCCGCTACTTGGGAAGTAATTCGATTGCATGCTCCAAAAGTACATTGGCACACTCTCTTATGGTTTCCCAATCATATTCCTCGGCATAGTTTCATTCTTTGGCTTGCTATCAAGGAAAAGCTTACAACCAAGGATAAACTTGCAGCTTAGGGTGTGAATGTTGACCCTCTATGTGCTTTATGTGGGCAATGTAATGAAACTATAGACCACTTATTCTTCCGATGTCCATTTTTAGCCAAGGTAAAGAAGTCAATCAAGCAAAGATGTTTCATATCCAAATCTGTCCAACTGTGGAGAGATGAAGTAGTTTAGGCTTCCGAAAAATTCAGTGGGAATAGTTTACATCAAAGAATTTGCAAGCTTGCGTGGGCGGTCGTGGTATACCACATATGGGAAGAGAGGAATGCTAAAGTTTTTTAATGGCATCTCCCCATCAGTTTCTAAAATCATCAAGGCAATCATGCATGAAGTTAAAGTTAGATGCTCTTACTCTTTTGTTAAAAATGCCTCTAATGTAAATATAGATTTTTGTAATAGTTGTTGGAAAATTTGGCATTAAATAGAAAAGGGTAAATGAGAAATTGTATTTCAAAAGAGCACCCTTGAATTGGAAATAAAACAGTAAGGCTAAGTGAAAAGTGTAAAAGGCTAAGTGGAAAGTGTGAAAACACTTGTCCCACATTGGAAAAGAGAAAAGAAGTTAAGTGCTTTATATATAGTTTCACTCTTTAGGAGTGGTAACCAATGTTAAGAATACTATGCCTCGCACGCATGCGCAGGGGGTGCAAATCCAACGCCCCAATGGAGGCTCGGCAAACTTCTATCGTGTGCAAACGCGACCTACGGACACGAATGCCGGTCTGAAAAGCCTAGTTTTAGCCTATTTTCCTTTAATTTTCCAAGCAGTTTAATTCTCATAGAGAATTAAATACTGTAACAGCAATGTTAAAGTGGGCAGTTAGAGAGAATTAAATACAGTAACAATAGGATCATTATATATAATTAACAGAATTAAGTTTGCTGTTATAAACTTTGAATTTAAATTTGAATTTGAGTTTATTGCAGAATTAAATTCTATTTAAATTTTGGCCACGTTTGACCGGCCAAAACTTACCAAAAGTTACCAAACTTTAACTATTTTTTGTACTTTTTTCCAATAAAATTTTAACACATATCACCTTTATATCACATCTTTCTATTTTTACTGTACTTTTTTGCCAACTTTTTTTCTTCCAAACAGCCCCTTTATAATGAATTCTGTAACTGCAACAGGTTAATTCCCAGATTGTCCCTTCCCCACATTGCCTATATATACAAACACCTTTTCTACTTTTTGGAGATACAACAGAAAACTCTCTCTCATCTTGTTTCTCTACATATATTCAGTGATAGTGTTCTACTTTTGTTCACTGTTCGCCAAGAGTATCAAAGTGTTGTGCTAACTTTGGTGCTGCCAACCGTTGTATCCTAGGAAACAGACGTCCACATAATCTCAAGCACAGGTAGAGGGAACAAATCTATTTTAAGGAAACTGTGTCCAACACAGTCCTCGATTTTTTCGATTTGATATATTCTGTTCTAATATAATTTCATTTATTTACTGTTTAATAGTATATATATATATATATTGTAACAATTTATTAGAATTTAGTTTCTGGTTATTATAAAAATTATTATTACACAGATTATTTTTAATAATAATTTTATAATTCTACCATTTTGTTACATTGTTTACATTGTTTCATGATAGCCATTTCACCTTTAATTTTAATTCAAATTTAAAATTTAATTTTAATTTTAATTTTAATTTTAATTTTAATTAGTTTTGTGCAAACAATCTTAAAACAGCTTCGCCTTGAATTAAAAAGGTAAATGGCTACTGGAAATTATGCTTTTGATATGATAGCTGCAAATAAAGCCAAAGGCTCTGCCTCTGTCTCTACTGTCCATCTACCTGGACTAACTTCTGCAGCTACTGTTTCTATGAACCATGGTGAGAAGCTTGAAAAGTTCAGTGGATTGAACTTTAAAAGGTGGCAGCAAAAGATGCTGTATTCTATTTGACCACCTTGAATCTTGCGAGATTCTTGACTGAGGAAGCTCCTAAACTGTCCGAGGAAGAAACAGATATGCAAGTCGTCAATGCGGTTGAGGCTTGGAAGCATTTTGATTTCTTATGCAAGAATTATGTCATGAATGGTTTACATGACTCATTGTACAATATTTATTGTACAATGAAGACTGCAAAGGAGCTGTGGGAATCCTTAGACTGTAAATATAAAATAGAGGATGCCGGAACAAAGAAATTTGTGGTCGGTAAATTCCTTGATTATAAGATGGTGGATTCCAAGGCTGTGATCAGTCAAGTGCAAGAAATTCAAGTAATCTTACATGAGATTCAGGCAGAAGGAATGATTTTAAGTGAAACCTTCCAAGTGGCTGCAATTATTAAGAAGCTACCTCCAGGGTGGAAGGATTTCAAAAACTACCTCAAACACAAACGAAAGGAAATGAATTTGGAGGAACTGATTGTTAGACTTCGAATTGAAGAAGACAACAGAAGTCTGAACGTAGAGGGTTCAATCCTGCTGCTGCTGCTAAGGCAAATGTAATGGAGCATAAGCAAGGCCTCAAAAACAAGAAAATTGCCAAACCAAAACTAGGCCCAAAAGGTGGAATTTCCAAGCCGAAGTTTCAAGGGAAATGCTTCAATTGTGGCAAGATAGGTCACAAATCTGTTGACTGTAGACTTCCAAAGAAGAAACACGAGGCAAATGTGGTGAATGAAATTGCTCAAGATGTGTCAGATATAAACCTCTCTGCAGTGGTTTCTGAAGTGAACCTGGTCGGGTCAAACCCAAAGGAATGGTGGATTGACACCGGTGCCACCAGGCACGTATGATCTAACAAGGACCTGTTCACTACTTTCGAACCAGTTAATGGGAAGAAAATTTTCATGGGAAACTCAGCTACTTCTGCTATTGAAGGCCAAGGGAAGGTGCTGCTGAAGATGACTTCCGGGAGAGAACTGACTCTGAATAATGTGTTGTATGTGCCAGAAACCCACAAGAATATGGTGTCTAGGTCTCTGCTGAACAAGCATGGATTTCGTATGGTTTTTGAGTCAGACAAAGTTATTTTGTCAAAATCTGAAATGTATATGGGAAAGGGTTATGTAACTGATGGGCTTTTTAAGCTCAATGTAATGGCTATCATTAATAAGAATAAGAAGTTTTCTGCTTCTTTGCTTGAGTCTTCCAATTTGTGGCATGGCAGACTAGGACATGTTAATTTTGATACATTGCGTAGATTAATTAACTTGGATCACATACCCGCATTCCATATTGATTCAAAATATAAATGTGAAATTTGTGTTGAGGCAAATTAACAAGGTCATCATTTCAAACAATTGAAAGAAACACCGAACCCCTTGAATTAATTCATAGTGATGTTTGTGATTTGAAATTCATATAAACAAGAGGTTGTAATAAATATTTTATCACTTTTGTTGATGATAGCACAAAATACTGTTATGTGTATTTGCTAAAAAGTAAAGATGAAGCTTTAGAGAAATTTGTTCTCTACAAAAATGAAGTTGAAAATCAACTTAATAAAAAGATTAAAAGATTGAGAAGCGATAGAGGTGGCGAGTACGAAATACCAATTGGTGAATTTTGTACACAACATGGAATTATACATGAAGTCACTGCACCTTATTAACCTCAATCAAATGGTATTGCTGAACGTAAAAATCAAACATTGAAAAAAATAATGAACGCGATGGTACTAAGTTCAGGATTACCTCAAAATATGTGAGGTGAAACTATTTTGTCAAGTAATTACCTTTTAAATAAGGTACCCCGAAAGAAAAAGGAAAAAACTCGTTATGAGTTATGGAAAGGTAGGAGACCATCCTACAAATACTTGCGAATGTGGGGGTATCTTGCAAAAGTAGCCGTTCCAATACCAAAGAAAATAAAAATAGGTCCTAAAACGGTGGACTATATCTTCATTGGGTATGGACATAACAGTAATGCTTATCGATTTCTTGTGCATGAATCTAAAATACCAGAGATACACAAGAACACGATAATGGAATCTAGGAATGCATCGTTTTTTGAAGATGTATTTCCTTGTAAATCCAACGAGGTGTCAAATTTGTCTAAACGAACAAATGAAACTATAAATGAAGAAAGTCATGATTCTGATCATGAACTAGAACCAAGGCGTAGCAAAAGAGTAAGAGTAGAAAAATCATTTGGAAATGATTTTCTAACTTATTTGTTAGAAAAAGAACCACTAAGTTATTCAGAGGCTATAAATTCTCCTGAGGGACATCTATGGAAAGAAGCAATAAAAAGTAAAGTAGATTCTATTTTACAGAATCATACTTGGGAGTTAGTGGATCTTCCTTCTGGTTGTAAACCTTTAGGGTCCAAATGGATCTTTAAAAGGAAAATGAAAGCAGATGGCTTCATTGATAAGTATAAAGCAAGGCTTGTGATCAAAGGATACAGGCCAAGAGAAGGCCTAGATTACTTTGATACTTATTCTCCTATGACGAGAATAAATTCCATGAGGATGATACTTGCTATCGCCGCTTTGCGAAACCTAGAGGTACATCAAATGGATGTAAAAACAGCTTTCCTAAATGGTGATTTGGATGAAGAAATCTATATGAAACAACCTGAGGGTTTTATAGCTCCAGGACAAGAAAGGAAAGTATGTAAATTGGTAAAATCACTGTATGGCTTAAAACAAGCGCCAAAGCAATGGCATAAAAAGTTTGATAATGCAATGATTACCAATGGATTTAAGATCAATAATTGTGATAAATGTGTTTATAGTAAAGAGACTAAAAATGGCTATGTCATTTTGTGTCTTTACGTGGATGACATACTCATTGTTGGTAGTGATTACAAAACAATTAAATCTACCAAGAATGTGTTGAATTCAAAATTTGACATGAAAGACATAGGACTTGCTGATGTGATTTTAGTAATTAAAATCACAAGAACAACAGATGGTCTTATTTTGAATCAGTCACAATATGTGGACAAGATCCTTGAGAAATTCAACAAGGATGATTCTGGAATAGCAAGAACACCATTAGGCAATAGTATTCATCTATCCAAGAATAGAGGAGAGGGTATTTCTCAAGTGCAGTACTCCAGAGTTATTGGAAGTCTAATGTACTTAATGAGTTGTACTAGACCGAATATTGCCTATACGGTTAGTAAATTGAGTAGATATACGAGCAATCTGAGTGTTGACCATTGGAAAGCGATAGTGAAAATATTTAGGTACTTACGGTATACTCGGAATTATGGTCTACATTATACCAAATACCTAGTTGTTTTAGAAAGATACAATGATGCAAACTGGATATCTAATATAAAATATTCAAAATCTACTAGTGAATATGTATTCACACTAGCAGGTGCAGCTATATCATGGAAATCCTGTAAACAGACTGTTATAGCCAGATCCACAATGGAGTCTGAATTTATAGCTTTGGATAAATGTGGTAAAGAGGCTGAATGGCTCTGCCATTTCTTAGAGGATATTCCAAAATGGGAAAAACCTGTGCCACCGATTTGTATACATTGTGACAGTCAATCTGCAATTGGAAGGGCATAGAGTAATATGTATAATAGTAAGTCTAGACATATATGTCATAGACATAATACCATCAGACAACTACTCTCAACTGGAATTATCTCTATTGACTACGTGAAGTCAAAGGATAATATTGTGGATCCGCTAACCAAAGGGTTAAATAGAGAGTTAGTTGAAAAGTTGTCAAGGGAAATGGGACTGAAGCCCATGGAAAAATAAGCTTTTATAAAGGAAACCCAACCTAATTGACTAGAGATCCCAAGATTTAGGTTCAAAGGGACAACCTAATTATAAAACTTAATAACGTCACTGTTAGGGGGGGCTATCCCTCAACCCATTCCTATCATGAAACAGTGATATTGATAGGCAATGGATAGCAAAGGTTTGCTTTAATGATTCTTAAGTGGAGTAAGCAAATTACTCAAGATTAAGAAATCACCTATGTGAGAAAGAAGTGGGGCCGCTTCAAAGGAGAATTGTTTAGGGCTCAATTCTTTAGAAACTCTCACAGAACCAAGTTGATGTTCATGGCCAAAACAAGCATAATCATGAGAACTGAACAAATGTTTAGATGATTCCTGTGTGCAATATATGGTTCATTTACATAAGAAAGTAGGTCAGTTTAAGGACATCATGTCTATTGAACAGCTAGTAAAATAAATATATTGTCACAAAGGAAGGTTCAAAGGATAACTCCTACCTATCCTATGCGGGTTTCAACTATTGACCACTATCACAGATTTATATTAAATCAATTTCCATTCATGTGGGAGACTGTTGGAAAATTTGGCATTAAATAGAAAAGGGTGAATGAGAAATTGTATTTCAAAAGAGCACCCTTGAATTGGAAATAAAACAATAAGGCTAAGTGGAAAGTGTGAAAACACTTGTCCCACATGGGAAAAGAGAAAAGAAGTTAAGTGCTTTATATATGGTTTCACTCTTTAGGAGTGGTAACCAACGTTAAGAATACTATGCCTCGTGCGCACGCACAGGGGGTGCAAATCCAACACCCCGACGGAGGTCCGGCAAACTTCTATCGAGTGCAAGCGTGCGACCTGCAGACACGAATGCCGATCCGAAAAGCGGGCCTCGCAAAAAGCCTAGTTTTAGCCTATTTTCCTTTAATTTTCCAGGCAGTTTAATTTTTACAGAGAATTAAATACTGTAACAGCAGTGTTAAATCCGAAAAGCGGGCCTCGCGAAAAGCCTAGTTTTAGCCTATTTTCCTTTAATTTTTCAGGCAGTTTAATTTTTACAGAGAATTAAATATTGTAACAGCAGTGTTAAAGTGGGCAGTTACAGAGAATTAATACAGTACTAGCAAGATCATTATATATAATTAACATAATTAAGTTTGCTGTTATAAACTTTGAATTCAAATTTGAATTTGAGTTTATTGCAGAATTAAATTCTGTTTAAATTTTATAATGAATTCTATAACTGCACCACTTTATTCTTGGGCTTGCTATTAGGGAAAGACTCTCAACAAAGGATAAGCTACTTGCATGGGGAATGCTTGTTGACTCTCTACTTGTGTCCTATGCGGGATGTGTAATGAAAACATGGGGCATCTCTTCTTTTCTTTCCCTTACTTTTCTTTCCCTTACTCTACTGAGTTACAGAAGAAGGTCCTATAAATGTGCCCAATCATCAAATCTACTCAATCATGGCAAAAGGAGGTTTCATGGGCGGTTGGTAAGTTTAGTGGGAAAAAATTCAACAACATTATGTGCAGAGTGGCATGGGCAGCATTCTTTTATAACATATGACAAGAACATAATACAAGAACTTTGAAAGGGCTCTCATCCTCTATTAGAAGCATTATTAGCAACATTAAGCATGTAATCAAACTAAGGACTTCCCAATTTCCTGTCATCAAATACACTAAATAAAATGATAGATTTTGCAGCTCTTGGGGTATCCCAATTTGTAACAAAATTCTACACGAGGGTATGCCCCTAAGATAATGTAAATTTTTTTCCTAATTAATTCAAATTATACTTACTTACCCCAAAAAAATAAAAAAAAATGACTCACTTGCACATCACATATCCATATAATGAATTCAAAATATGCTTGTGAGCCAATTGTAAAGGATCATAAAATATTACCTTATCCTATAAACATTACAAACAAAGCTATTTTACTTGTGACAAAAGAAGGGTTTAGAAACCATCACAAATTTATTGAATTAAAATGTCCGAGGTGAAGAAAACAGAAACAAGAGAGCTTGAGTGATCATACTTGTGCTTCTTACTCTTCTACACCTCATTCAAAAACCAATTTACTGCATATTTTTACTTGGCAAGACCAATCCAATGTGACTCATATAATGTTTTCCACAATATCTCAAAGTTTGAATACCTACAAAAACATTAATTGCATACTAAGAATGGTTCTTTTCTATCTCTAATTACTTGTCGTATAATTATTCACAGAATCAATAATGGAGCAGCATGGCATCACAAAATGAAAAGAGAGCTAGATGTTTGGCACAAGAAAAGCATACATCATAAGCTTCTCCAAGATGCTACATTGCTTGATCAAATTCTCGCATCCCGCGATATTGCAAATAATCTGTATTCCCTTGATTAAACAAAATCCCATAATTTCAAAAGCTATAATTATATTTTTATAAAAGTAAATATTATTTACTAGGGGAAGGAGTTGGGATGACTCAAAATCCTAACATTTGGCTAGGAGGGGATGCCTCTTCCAACTGAGCTACACCTATATGCTACGTATCATTCTTGAATAAGAATTCTCTTGCGATTAAATTGACTGCCTTCTCATGTTTTGGCATTTTAAATTGGTAACATGATTAGAATATATTGAAATGTAACATAAGCTTGCTTCCCGCATGAAAGAAAAAACATGAAACTTGAATTTTCACGTACCTATTAATATTTGTCCTTAAGATCATTGACTAATTGACCACTGAAATGTTTTTTGTTCTTTAATAAGAGAGCACTTCATACAGATGCTAAAAGATTGAGTTTCACAAGACAGATTGGAAAAGGCTCTCTATGCAGAAAAATAGGTGAATTAACATACTGAGTTAAATTACTTCAAATACATCAGACTCATAGTTAACATTTTATACTTTGTGTAATTATGGAGAAGTGGTAACATAGAATCCTAGATGACTACACTTGAAAAGTGTAATTACAAGACCTCCATTTTAACACAAAATCATGCATTTTCTTAAGTTATTCACGCGTTTTGTTATTTTTTTCACTAATACGGTTTATTTTTCTTAATTGTAGTGAAAACGTCAAAATAAGCACAATTGGGAGTACCAAAGATGAAGAATACGATGAAGGATAGCTCGAGGTACACTTGCGTGGAGTGGGTGCCCGGATACTTTTGAGACAGGAGAGTAAAAAGCTAGAAAATTTTGAGAATGGACCACACTGCCATTTAGACGCCATTTGCCCCGTCCAGACACGGGGACACACCAATCACACTGCCGTTCGGACGCAAATCTTCCCGTCCGGACGCCAGAAGACGCAGATCTCATTTTTTTTATTCGTTTTTTAGGGTTTCAGGAATGGGATATAAAAACCCCATGCACGGCCATTTGTAGGGACTTTTTTTCATCTTTTTCTAGATCTTTAGAGAATTTTTTAGAGGTTTTGAGAGATTTCAATTTTTATTTAGAGATGTTTTTGAAGATTTGCGCAGCAATCTGTGGATTCGCTTCAGCTTTCATGCTTATTCGTTATTCTTTTCATTCTTCGAAGTACAGTACTGTTTTTGCTTAGATTAATAAAATCTTTATTTGTAGTTTAGTTTATATTCATTCTTTCTTCTCGTTCCTTGATTCTTGTTTTAATTATTGGATTAATGTGTATGGATTTTATTATGAATGTAGTGTAAAACCCTAGTTCTTAATTCAACGAATCAATGAATGGTGGGTTACTATGAATCATGGGATGTGCGTAGATCCTTCGCATGGATTGTAAAACCATGCGTAGCGATCTACGATTTTCAAATCGTTTTTCTTTTGTTTCAAAAACATTCGAAAACGAAAACCTTTGACTACATTCTCTGTAATCATTGGTAAAGGTTTTCGGTAATAATTGGTTAAATATTTTTGAGCGAATTAAAAATTGATTTCGAAAACAAATCTGATTTCGTTTGTTTAAGAAGCTTTCGAAAACAAGAGTTTTTTACCATATTCTCTGTAATCACTGGTAAAAACTCTTGATTATAATTTCTTCATAATTCTTGAATAAACCCTAACTCATATTTGAACCCAAATGGTTTATTAGAATATCTTTCCGGTTTTATAATCCATATCAACGTGGTTTTAAAGCTATGTATTGGGAAGTTCTTAAGTTTTAACGATAAGATCTTTCCAATCTATAGATCCTTTTACGTGAACTATAGATCGTGGTTATATCCCATCCCATAGTGACGTAGTAAAACCACCCGGAATTGTGAAGTTGGATCAAGAACCCTTTTATCTTGAAATCGTTTATTTGCTTTAATCTTGGTTTTACATTGAGTGTGCTCTTTTCTTGAAATCTTGATTAGATTAGATAATTTCTTTTAAATTCTTGAATTCATAATTAAGTTCTTTTTAAAATTAAATATTTTAAATTTCCAATTGGTGAATTGCTTTCTTTAATTCTTGTTAGGTTTAGTTACTTTTTAAATTTGCAGAATTCTCAAAATTAGTTTTGACATTTGTTGAAATTTCCTACTATTTGAATTTCGAACCTTCGTGATAACCTAGAAACTGAAACAACATAAGCTCCCTGTGAATTCGACCTCGAACTCACCGAGTTAAAACTACACTGCACACCCTTGCACTTAAGGGTTAGTTTAGACGCACTATTTAAAAGCGGTCATTAGACAAATTGATTTAAGATAAATATAAACACGAGAAACTAACACACACAATATTATCTGACTGAGATTTTCACTTATCCATATGATATGTAATTTACATAAGTTTCTGCAACGCAAAGAACATTCCAAAGTCACAGACATTTGCACAATAGGTAAACATGTTGCAAGAATCTAACTTTTCAAATAGCTTCTGAAATGATAAAATATCAAAGATATAATAGGAAATTATAAGATATCACAACTAACTGTGAAAAGAAATGAAAAACTATTGGCTAAAAACTATCATTTTACCCATTTCACCTGCAACAAACGTTAATGTATCAATTCAAAAAGAACGAGACTTGAATACGTTTCCAGGTCAACAAAAGTTGAAGGATGTTAAAGGTAAATGGCAATATACAACATGCCATTCAACTAAGTTAACAAGACTAGTTATAAATTAAATTGATTTCAATAGGTTGACACCCAAAATTTACAAAGCTAAAATGATATATTATTATTACCTTCCATTTAAACCAAACTCTTGGCAATGATAAGAAAATTTTGAGTAGTCTTATCTAGTAAAACCCACATCACCCTCATAACCAATTGGTTTTAGTATGGCATCTACACACATGAAAAAATGGTTGAAATTAACTTTATGTAAACTGTGTTTTCCATATACGAAAAAAATCAAGCTTTCTTTTACAAAATGTTACTTTTAAGTATCCTTACAAAGAGAAAAGAAAGCAATGAGGCAAAGCTTCTCAAAAAGTTTCTCTACGAAAAAAATCAAGCTTTCTTTTACAAAATGTTACTTTTAAGTATCCTTACAAAGAGAAAAGAAAGCAATGAGGCAAAGCTTCTCAAAAAGTTTCTCTTTGGCTAAAATAATTTCTTGCTTATGTATTTTTAGAAGTACATGCAAAAGAATATACACATAGACGTATTTGCATGCATATATATATATATATTTGTGTGTGCCCATGTGGCTGAGCATGGCAGACTGAAATAGTTGACCAAGGCCAGTGAACTTGCATCAGAAAGAAACCAAATTTTTGAGAACAAATATTTTATTAAATCGATCACCGCGTTACCTGGAATTCTCAATTCACCAATACAACTATCAAAAGATAGGAGCAAAGCCACCTCTACTGCTTTGTCTAGGCAATTGTTTCTCAGGTCAACATAATAAAAGTGCTAAGTAATGAGATAATATTGTGAAAAGTAATAACATTTTCTAGTATTTCAAACAAATCAAACTGGCATACCTTTGTAAATGTGCTTCCCAGTACACCTATTGCCAGTCATTTGTCAATTTATACTCTTCTACACCTCATTCAAAAAACAATTTATTGCATAGTTTTGCCTAGCAAGACCAGACCAACTTGACTCATATACTGTTTTCCAAACTATCTCAAAGTTCAAATATCTGTAAAAACATTAATTGCACACTAAGAATTGTTCTTTTTTATCTTTAATCGGTTGTTTTATAATTTGACTCATTGAATGTATGTTTTTATTCTTATTACAAACCTTTTGTGTCTTCTCTAATTGCTAGAGCAATCATATCTAGATTCACCAACATCCCTCTTCTTAAATGGCCTATAGAAAGAGGACTCAAGTTGAATTATTAGAACTTGATATAATTTCATTTCACTAGTTATTTTGAAGTTGTCCATAAGAATGACGAAACAAACGCAAAAAGGGAAAAAGAATTAACTTAAATACAAAGATTTTGAATCAGCACAAGTTTCAGAGTAGAAAAAAGCCCATGAGAATATTTTGCAAGTACAATATGTAAATTGAATTACCCGTGCAAATTTCAAAAATGTCTCCAAAAGTGAGAAAATTGTCACTTATAAGCAATTTGCTCGAACAATCAAACAAATCAATATTCAAATGTTGAGAACAAAGAAATAGAAAAAATATAAAAAAATAAGAAAACAACTAGAAAAGATTTAAAATGAAAATGAACAAAAGAAATTGAGACGAATAAGAACTCCTTGATCCTAAATAAGAAAACAAACAATGACTCCCCCTTTCATTTTTTTTTTTTTTCTTTTTGAATTAATAGAATGACTCTCCATTCATAGTTTATGCATAAATCATCTGATCATGTAAGAAAAGAAAGATAGTGCATAAGCGAACTAGTTAAACAAGGGAAGAAAATAAATGGAACACTTCGGTCAATATTCCAGGCCCATGGTCAGTAGAGAAGTAATAGAGATCAAGAACAAGATATGAACAAACACAAAATTTAAAATGCTGATCAAGTGCCTTGTAAAACTTGTAATAGGAATATTAGTCAGCGTGTGAAACGTAGAAAGCAAGAGAAATATACCCTGAAAAAATTAAATTTTAATTCCATATTGATTATAGATAAAAGAGTTAGAAATGACAATAAAATATCGACACGGCTATATATTTCACTGGAGAGATATACATGGTTACTCTTAAAATTAGGTATAGTACAAAATAACAATATTCGAAAAATTCGACACAATTACAATATAAATAAGGTCGGAGAATGTCTCTCAAATAAGAAAAAATGAAAACAAAGGCTAAACTACAAGGCAAAAAGAGTCAAACACAACACTGAATGAGATCAAACAATTAGGAAATTGGAATAACAAATGCAAGCATAGAAAGAACCAAAAAATCAATAAAAGAACTAAAAACTTATAGTATCTTAAGATTTTCTCCAACAAACTAACACTAATTACACAAAATGCCGATGTGGCTAACATGCTACATTAATCCCAATGACAGGGATAGCTGAAAACACTGTATTGGAGACCAGCGATCCTTTATTAAAAAAAAAAAAAAAAAGGAATGAATATTAGTCGTATGAAAACGTAGAAAGCAAGAGAAATATACTTTTTTTTTTTTTTTTGAATGGTAACAAAGAATTAAATTAATGAAAATAATATACAAGATCACCAAGGCATACTCCTGATTTTACATTAAGTGCAAAACCACTTGCTAACCGAAGTAGTAGAACATCTACTTAATAGACAATAGCAAAAACTCAAACTAAACTCAAGCCAATTAGATGTTGATAAGTCATCAAAATGCCGAGGCATAAAGATGCCAAATCAACACCCAAAGCCATTTAAAACAATAACAAAACCTTAAACAATATGCTTAAGCATAAAACAAACCAGCCACCAAGTAGTTAACAAACCAACACACCACAACGAGTAACAACTTCACAAGACCATCAACAAGATAGCCAAAACACAACCCAACCATGTCCAAGAAGCTTCGCAAGACAGCAGACCTGTAAGCACAACCCAGCTAATTCAAACACATTGCCAACAAGAGCAAAGAAATCAGCAATGAAACCAAGACAAACATCATCAGCAGAATACACCAGCATCTATATCAGGCATAAATAAGCTTGCTAAAGACTTCAACAGCCAAAGAGAAATCTAACCATTCACCAACATATCTAGACCGTAATTGAACTTACAATAAGAGAACTAGTAGCAAAACAAGCTGCAGCCCTCCATCGTCATACAGTTAAGTCTCTTGCAGCATCCAAGGTAGTAAATTGCCAAACTAAACTGCAGGTAGAAGGTGGCAAATGACAACAGCAAATTGCTTGACATGAAAATGAATAGCAACCAGCACAATTATAAAATCATCCAAACTCAGCTCCAAACTTAAGCCATATCAGAGAATAGCAATGAAGAAATAGACGGCAAGCAGAAATGTAATCCAATCATCTCCAAACTCAAAGCATAATCTATAATGAATCAAACTAGCTTCTAAAATAGTCAACAGATAAGAAAATGCCGCAGCACTTAACAAGGAAGCAAGCATTCAATATCAAGTTAGCATGCAGCAAAAAATTAAGCAGAACGCAACCAAGGCAACAGCTGGGAAGAAATCAGAATGCAGAACTCTAAAATGGCATTCCAGGCAGGAAGCAACATAGAAAGAAACAGAAGTAACAAGGTACTTGCAGCATACAAATTACAAAAGTAATGTCGTAGCGAGTAACAATGGCGAACAACTGTCCACAAATTAGCAACAGTAACAACATATTCAAACACGGCCGGCCAGCCACAGCAGAGCAGGAAGAACCAACCTGAACACCAGAACAAGGAAATAAAGAAGGAAAGAAGAAAAGAAAATTAGCAAGAACCACAACAACCAAGTGGACTCCAATCATCTCCTAGAAGATAGCTCCAAAGCACCAAGAAACAATAAAGGCCAAGGGCATCCATCTTCACAGCAACAAAGGACAATACCAGCACAAAATAAAAAAAATAGCAACCAATGATCAGACTCGAAACCAAACAGCCCAAGAGTCAAACCAAGGGATAAACTTGCACCAATCTAAGCACCAGCATGTACTTTGGAAACCAGGTCAGATATAATGTCAAATCCAACACCAGACCATCCAAAGTAGCACCAGAGTTATTAAATCAATATGTCGGCAAACCATAATTCAAAGCAAATCTCAAGCACCAGACACACCAAACAGCCAGCCATACTTGTAGCATTCAAACAAGACTTTAAATACAGCCATCCCAAAGCAAGTAGCATATGAATCGGAGAAAGAAACATGCAATCCATAACCTCAAACAACGAGACAAGATAACTGACTAAACCAGAAGTAGTGGAAAGAAACCGCAACCATGTACAAGCCAGCAAATTACTACAGCCATCAGATTAATGCCAATCATTAAGAACATGAGGTGGAAGCCTCCATTTCTTAAGCAATGACTGATTAGAAGAAATACTAAAAATACATTACCTTCTAAATATCTTCCCTCAAAACTGATTCTATGTTTTCCAGGGGCATCTGCTCTCAAAGAAAATGTCAAATGCACTGTCAAGATTCAGTCCAGCTCAACAAACCCTTAGATCAAGGGATTATATGAGAACAAGTAAAAGATTTCCCGTCTAGTGCTGCAACAAGAGAGGAACATACCCTTGTTTTATCACATATTACAAACATTGAAGTTGTTTTACGTGGACTAATTAATCTCATTATGTCCTGTAGAACAACTGAGGACAATCAATGAGTTCGGCATAGTAATTCAAAATAATTAATTGCGTAATATAGGTGCACAGCAGATACCTGGAACACAATTTTCAAAAAAGAGGCTTATTTGCAGCCTGCTCGCGCCCAACATCAAGACACCACCTAAATAACATAATTTTCAAGGAATTCCACAAATTACAGACTATTAGAACATCAATACTAGTTCCTGAAGGAATTCATGGAGATGGATGAAAGGAATTGTCATTTATAATGGCTGATATGCTCTTTGGTAATCAAGGGAGGAGGAAGGATATAGAAGGATGCAGCTGGTCTTGGGAGGATTACAACATCAAATATGTCATACAAAGATGCTTATATTGGTCAAGAGGAACAAGCTAGCAGATGGGAGTGTAACTATAAATTTGAACATTGTCAAGAAGGCTGATTGGAAAAAAGCTAAAATATGCACCAGATTTTCAATCAGCGTTGGAAAAATACTTCTATAGTGTAATTGAAAATTTTCCTTTTAGTCTTAATAGATCTATTATATTTACAAAGGACGGTAAATGATCTATGGAGATAGGGATCAAAGGGAAGTGGTCATTAGGGACTTTGGAGTTATGTCTGGGGAAAGTGGAGCCCAGATTCTTCACAAGAAATTGGTATAAAAGAAGGATGGATAGCTATTGAAAGACTTTCATTTCATGTGGAACAATTGGTTTTTCCAACCACTGGGAAGCAGCGTGGAGGATTATTTGATATAGGGGCCGTTAGGAACTCCAAAGAAGATTAGAAAACTCCAAAAAGCTTCAAATTTCTTATCTTTTTCAAACTCCAAAAAATTTTAACTTTTTCAAAAAATTTGTCAAAATCCATTGGAGCAAACTATTATAGTGCATTTCAACAAATTTTGGTAGATCTTTTAAAAAATTACACTGACAGTTGTACCAAAAATTTTACAAAACTCTAAAAGTTTTCAAGATTCTCCACTACAATTTTGCCACGTCACTTTATATAATTTTAGCAACTTTATATCCAATCAAACTCCGCCTATATTTTTTTTCATAGCCGGTCCCAAGCCCGGATAAAGGAGGAGGGTTGTGTTAGGTAGTCGACAGCCAGCGTAAAACTTTGTCGAATCTTTTTCATGGATTTTCCGACACCTAATGAGATTTCGTGGGGACGTTCCCTACTTAACGACGCGCTGTATGGTCTGAGTACAGTGTTAAATAAGTAAGGACCGCTGCATCGGTGCCCGGGTGCAGTGTTAAATAGGCAAGGGTCCTCACACTTTCCTGGACAGGAGGGGAGGTAAGAAAACTAGTCCAAAATAGAAGGCTGAGATTAGGTACTTGGAATATTGGGAGCTTAACTGGAAAGCTTATGGAAGTGGTGGATACAATAGAACGGAGAAGAATCGCAATTGCTTGCTTGCAAGAGACGAAATGGGTGGGACAGAAAGCTAAAGAGATTAAGAGGACTAGGTATAAGTTATAGTATACGAGACTTCATAGATCGAGAAATGGAGTCGGCATAGTAGTAAGCAAGGACCTAAAGGAAGATATAGTTAATGTAAAACGCTGTGGAGATAGGATTATTACAATTAAGTTAGTGTTAGAAGAAGAGATAGTAAATGTAATTAGTGCTTATGCACCCCAGGTGGGCTTAGGAAATGTACACAAGGAGAGGTTTTGGGAAGACTTGGAATGAGTGCTATTAAAGATATCTCAAGAAGAGATGGTCTTTATAGGAGGAGATTTGAAAGGTCATATAGGACGCGACGTAGATGGATACATAGGAGTACATGGGGGGTATGGTTATGGTAATAGAAATGAACAAAGGAAGGATATTTTGGAGTTTGCAGTGGCTTATGATCTCATGGTGACGAACACCTTTTTTAGGAAGAGAGAGGAACATTTGGTGACTTATAAAAGTGGCTCCTCAAGGACACAAATTGACTTCTTCTTAACTAGGAAAAGAGACAGCGTAGCTTGTAAAGAGTGTAAAGTTATACCGAGGGAGAGCTTGACTGCCCAACATAGGTTGTTGGTCATAGATGTGAAGCTTCAAAGGTGGACTAGAAAAAA
The DNA here is from genome assembly GCA_019916065.1 of Vitellaria paradoxa. NCBI lineage: Eukaryota > Viridiplantae > Streptophyta > Magnoliopsida > Ericales > Sapotaceae > Vitellaria > Vitellaria paradoxa. The sequence goes on along the minus strand of CM034243.1, from coordinate 21,402,629 downwards.
GAAGACGTATAGATGCTCAAAGACTAAATGGTGGAACTTGAAAGGTGATAAACAACTAGCATTCAGGGAAAGAGTACTAAAGGAAAACGTTTAGGCGGTAAATGAGAGTGCAAATATTATGTGGGATAAGGTAGCAAAGTGTATTAGGAGGGTAGGGAAAGAAGTCTTAGGAGAATCCAAAGAGAGTGCTCCGGCACAAAAAGATGTATGGTGGTGGAACGAGGCCGTCCAAAACAGGATAAAAATTAAAAGAGAGTGTTTTAAATCTTGGCAAAACGACCGAAATGAAGCGAACTTGGAGAGGTATAGAGAAACAAAAAGAGAAACCAAAAAAGCAGTTAGTGAGGCTAAGGCAAGGATATTTGAGGATTTATACGGGCGGCTTGACACTAAGGAGGGCGAGAGAGAGATATTTAAGTTTGCTAAATCTAGAGATAGATGGACCAAGGATTTAAACCAAGTTAAGTGCATTAAGGATGAGAATGAAAATGTATTAGTAAAGGAAGAGGAGATAAAGGAGCGTTAAAAGAGTTACTTCTACAAGTTATTTAACGAAAGCAGTAGTAGTGACATACAGTTAGAGCAGTTTACCACTTTTAAGGAAGAATTAAATCTTATGTTCTATAGGAGAATTAGTAGGGAAGAAGTAAAAGAAGTACTAAAAAGGATGAAGAATGGGAAAGCAGTTGGGCCAGATGGTATACCTATTGAGGTTTGGAGGTGCTTAGGAGAGGATGGCATAAGTTGGTTGACAAAACTTTTTAATGTAGTGCTAAAGAGCAAGAAGACGCTTGATGCATGGAGGAAATTAAATTGATGAGCCATACGATGAAATTATGGGAGAGAGTTATTGAGAGAAGACTAAGAAGGACAACAAATGTTTCAGAGAATCAATTTGGTTTAATGCCTAGAAGATCAACCATGGAGGCTATCTTTATCTTGAGGAGATTAATGGAACAGTATAGAGAAGGTCAAAAACATTTACATATGATGTTCATTGATTTAGAGAAGGTGTATGACCGAGTTCCCAGGAAGATTCTATGGAGAGTATTGGAAAAGAAAGGAGCGTGTGTCGCATATATTGAGGTGATAAAGGACATGTATGATAGAACCATGACATCGATACGAACGACGGATGGTGAGACTAACAAGTTCTCTATCACGATTGGTTTACATCAAGGCTCAGTGTTAAACCCATACTTGTTTGCTTTAGTTATGGATAAAATTACAAGACATATTCAGGATGAGGTGCCGTGGTGTATGCTATTTGCAGATGATATTGTTTTAGTAGATGAGACGAGAGGAGGAGTGAATGCTAAGTTAGAATTGTGGTAGGAAACGTTAGAGACGAAAGAATTTAGGCTAAGCCGATGCAAGACGGAATATATAGAATATAAGTTTAGTCAAAGTAGGATAACGGGTAGTATAGAAGTAAGTTTAGGCACACAAAAGATTGTAGAGAAAGATAAATTTAGGCACCTTGGATCTATGGTGTAACAAGATGGAGGGATTGATACTGATGTAAGTCACAGGATTAAAGCCGGGTGGACCAAATAGAGAAGTGCTTCGAGGGTCTTGTGCGATCGAAAAGTCCCCCTTAAGGTGAAAGAAAAGTATTATAAGATGGCAGTTAGACCAGCGCTGTTATATGGATCAGAGTGTTGGGCAGTAAAGCATAATCATGGTCAGAAGAAGGCAGTTGCGGAAATGAAGATGCTAAGATGGATGTGCGGGATTACAAGGAAAGATAGAATTAGGAATGAGGGGATTAGGGGCAAAGTAGGAATAGCACCAATTGAAGATAAAATGAGAGAAAATCGATTTAGATGGTTTAGTCATGTTAGAAGGCGTCCAACGGAGGCACCTGTTAGAAGGTGTGAAAGTATGGAGATTACTAGGAGTAGGAGAGGTAGAGGGAGACCCAAGAAAAGTTGGGAATAAACTATTAAACATGACCTTGCCTACATAGATCTATCGGAGAATATGGCCCTAAACAGATCTAATTGGCGTCGACAAATCTATATAGCCGACTCCACCTAGTGGGAAAAGGCTTAGTTTGGTTTGGTTTCGTTTGGTTTATATCCAATCAAACACAAACATCCAACCATCATTTCAAAACAATATTTTTACACTCCAAATTACAAAAAATTTCACTTTTGATAACTTTTTAATTTTTTACACTCCAAACGGCCTCATATATAGGAGAATCAGATATGCTAAAGGCTTCTCATCAGAAGATGAAGAGCTTCAACAATGATCTTTAGAAGTTGCAGTGGTGGTGCATGATGATTTGAAATTTTGCGAAGTCTGTTGAGCCTCGCAAGTTTGACAAATGTAAACAGGATATCCATAAGCAAATCAATCACGAAAATGTTTCTACTTAGATTGGATAGTTCTGGTATGTCAGTAGATTCATCCACTAAAATTAAAAAGGGTGATCTTGTTCAAAGTGATCTCTTAAGGGCAATAGAACAAGATAACCGAAAATGTGAACATTGTGGGAAATCGAGACATACGAAGAATAACAGTTGAAAACTCCATGGTCGCCCAATACGGGGCTAAGGTGGTAAGAAAATTGGTGGCAGGTCACAAGCTCATATATCTGAAGCTGTAGATACCGGCCTACCTAAAGAAAATGCTCCTATTGGTGCGCTGTCCCATGAAGAATTGCAAACTCTCAAGCAACTCATGGCTTGACTTGAATCTCCATCTAATATGGCCACTAATCCCACTGCTTCTTCCCACCTTGCACATTCAGGTATATCATGTTCAACTCTCACTCTCCAAAATTTCCAAGGTACCAAAGATGACTCTTGGATTTTAGATTCTGGAGCTTCTGATCATATGACGAGGCATCATGAAAAATTCTTAACTTATTCACCTTGTTCATATCATGATAAAGTCTGTATAGCTGATGGGTCTTTATCTCCTATTCGTGGAAAAAATTCTATAAATTGCGCATCTTCCATTACTTTACCTTTTGCATTGCATATTCCTTGTTTTTCCCATAATCTATTATTTGTTAGTGCCCTTATAAGAAATTTGAATTGTAAGATTGAATTTTTTCCTTCTCATTGTGTCATTTAGGAATTGAGCACAAGGAAAATGATTGGCTATGATCGAGTGGAAGATGGCTTATATCGCCTGGTGACAAATCCTATTTCCAAAGGTCAAGCTTTGTTAGGTGATTCCAAGTCTCCTCATCAACAAATTATTCAATGGCACAGAAGATTAGGACACCCTTCATTTTTTATTCTCGAGAAACTTTATCCAAAACTATTTCAGCAATGTAAAAGGGAGTTTTTGACTTGTGATGCATGTGAATTGGCTAAGCACACTAGAAATACTTACTCTCCTATTAATAATAAAACTTCTATTCCTTTTATGACGATTCATTCTAATGTTTGAGGTCCTAATCGTACAGTCTCTCAATCTGGTCATAGATGATTTGTGACTTTTGCCTTTCAAAAAAAAAAAAGTTTGTGACTTTTATTGACTATTGTAGTCGGTTCACTTGGGTTTATTTAATGCGTGCGAAAAATGAATTGTTCTCCTATTTTCAATCCTTTCATAGAATGATTAGCACTCAGTTTGATGCTAAAGTAAAGATATTACGCATTGACAGTGGTACTGAATACATGGAGAGTGCCTTTAGCACTTATTTAGATAACCATGGGATTGTTCGTCAAACAAGTTGTGTCAATACTGCTACACAAAATGGTGTCTAAATGGAAAAATAGGCATTTGTTGGAAGTTGCTAGATCCCTTATGTTCACCATGAATGTTCCTAAAGCCTAGTGGGGAGATGTTGTGCTTGCTGTAGCATATCTTATTAACCGCATGCCCTGAAGGACATTAGATTTCAAAAGTCCGTTGGAGGTTATCCAAGGTAGTACCATCATATTCCTCCAAAAGTCTTTGAGTGTGTTTGTTTTGTGTATAAGAAAAGTACAGACAAACTTAACGCTAGAGCTATAAAATGTGTCTTTGTGAGATATTCTGGCACTCAAAAAGGATATAAATGTTACCATCCTCCTACTAGGAAATTTTTTGTCAGTATGGATGTTACCTTTCCAAAGACAGAACCATATTTTATTTCTCACTTCTCACCTCTTCAGGGAAAGAATAATAGTCAGGTGGAAGAGATGACTTCGACTTCTGTTTCTCCTATGTTTGGGTTATTTATATATAGTGGTCAGGGGGAGAATGAAACCGAAAGTGATAATGAGCCTGATGTTGGTGAAGTTGAAACTCGTGAAACAAGACCAAGAGAAGATGTGCCATTAGAAAAACTGAATAAGCCAAATTTGCTAAAATATACATGCAAGAAAAAGGTGGATACAACCATGGATACCACTCTACATAGCCAAACGTCAAACTTGGACTCAGCTCCACTGGACTTAAGTAATCAATCTTATTTTTCTACTCATAGTCCTCCTATTATCACTACTTCCAATAATTCTTGTAATAATGATCTTGAACTCCCAATTGCTATTAGGAAATGAGTTAGGTCCTGCACTCAACATCCCATTTCTAACTTTGTTTCTTATAAATCTCTCTCCTTCCTATAGAGCTTTTTTATCGTCCATGCATTATGTATCTATTCCACAAGGATGGAAAGAACCCATTGATGATCCCAAATGGAAAGAGGCCATGATTGATGAGATGAAAGCCTTGTCTAAAAGTGAAACTTGGGAGCTTTGTGATCTTCCTTTCGGCAAGAAACCAGTAAGATGTAAATGGGTGTTCACCATAAAACATAAAGCAGATGGTTCTATTGAGAGGCTGAAGGCTTGACTGGTAGCAAAGGGGTTTACTCAAACTTATGGAATGGACTACCAAGAGACTTTTGCACCGGTTGCAAAAATGAACTCTATAAGGATTCTCCTGGCTTGTGCAACTAATCTTGGTTGGGACTTGCAGCAACTCAAAGTAAAAAATGCCTTTCTACATGGAGAGTTAGAAGACGAGGTATACATGGAAATTCCACCAGGTTTTGCTAGCCAAAGAACTGAAGGGAACGTGTGTCACTTGAAGAAAGCCCTATATGGTCTAAAACAATCACCTCAAGCTTGGTTTGATAGATTCAGTAAAGCTATGATTACTTTTGGCCATCGGCAAAGTAATGGAGAATACACTATGTTCATCAAACATCTCGAAGGTAAGGTCACTATCCTCATTGTATATGTTGATGACATAGTTGTGACAGGAGACAATCACGAAGATGGAAAGATTAAAGAAGTGTTTAACTGCTGAATTTGAAATTAAAGATTTGGGCAAACTGCCATACTTTCTTGGGATTGAAGTGGCTAGATCAGAGAAAGGAATTTTCATTTATCAAAGAAAGTATGTTCTCGATTTATTGAAAGAGACAGAGACAGGTATGCTAATTTGCAAACTTGCTGATACTCCTATTGAGGCCAACCATAGACTAAAAGAGGATGTTGGAGAATTGGTTGACATTGGTCAATAACAGAGATTAGTTGGGAGATTGATTTCTCTCCCATACACGTCCAAATATTGCCTATGAGGTAAGTGTGGTGAGTCAGTTCAAGCACAATCCTCGGATTATTCATTTCGATGTTGTCTTTCGTATCTTGCCCTATTTATAGTCTAGCCCAGGAAAAGGATTACCTTTTTCCAATAACGGCCATTTAGGGATAGAAGCATACACTGATGTCGATTGGGCTAGATCTCTTACTAATAGAAGGTCAACTTCAAGCTATTGTACCTTTGTTAATGGAAATCTTGTTACTTGGAGAAATAAAAAACAAGGTGTGGTTGTAAGGTTAGGTGCTGAAGCAAAATATAGGGCTATGGTGTACGGTGTTTGTGAGCTATTGTGGCTTAAAAGACCTAATGCAAGATCTTAATCTTATGAAAATGACGCCTTTGCTCCTACAATGTGATAAGAAGGCAGCCATTAGTATTGCCCACAACCCAGTCCAACATGACCATACTAAATACATTAAGATTGACCGGTTCTTTATCAAAGAAAAATTGGACAATTAAAGTTTGAAAATTAGCTATACAAGTTCGGGAAGTTAGCTAGCAAATGTGTTTACCAAGGGCTTATATAGCAGATTATTTCATCTCTTTGTATGCAAGATGGGTATGAGAGACATACATACACCATCTTGAGGGGGAGTGTTGACAGGCGTATATTTCCTTACATTTAGGAGCTAATTCTATAATTATTCCCTTAAATATAGGAGTTAATTTTGTAATTATTTCTATTAGATGATTACTGTTAGAAACTTCTATATTTGTACCTTGTAAATATAATATAAATATATTCATTGGGCGTGGGTAGATGTAGAGCCCTAATTTCCAAATTATCAGATTCCCTAAAATCTTCAAGTCATAATTTACACAATAGAAGAAATTTTGTTGCATGATATCCCTAAAAGAGCAAAACTTCTCTAATTATTGTAGCCATTCCTGCCATTACACCACCAAATTCAACACGAGAAATTAGGATTACTAACACCAAAGACAGTAGGAACTGGAAATGAAACAAAACCATGGGATGGATCAACATACTGCTATAAAACCCATGCGAGAGACAAAAGTGAAACAAAAGCATCGAATTAGGTCAACAAACTGACTTCCACCCTCCACAAGCTCCATCAGTAGGTTAGGTAATGCAGTTCTGCTACAACGCAAAAGGGGTGTGTGATGACACTATAACAACAACTAGTAGTAAAAAGCAAAACACAAAACACAAATATGCCACAAATAGAATGAAGAGCACCAAATTAAGATAGTAGAAAATGAAACAAAACAGTTCACAAGGAGATCCCCTACCATTCCACTCTCATTCCATGCTAGTAAAAACACAATTAATGCAAATAAACTAATTGCAAACTCCAAACTGAAGGGGGAAAAAACAAAAAAACAAAACAATAAGAGTACTACGATAAAGAGATTGAACCTTTAAATGGACAAGGGGGTCCATAATTGCTCTCGAATCATGTTTCTTTTTTCAAATGGTAGCATACTCTACAATGCAACATCAAAAAGGGGAAAACATATAATCCCCGTCTGTCAAAAATAAAGTTCTCCTATGCTTCTAAACACATAGTATCCCAGATAGCATGTTGCTACCTAAACAAAATAGGAAATGGGGAGACATGAAAGAACTAGTAAAAAAGCGTTAAGTGATATTTCTAATGAGAGGGAACTGTAGGGAGATCACGGTCCCACTTTAGGTACCCACGAAATCAATTTGTCAGATGCTTGTATTGCAGTTCCTCAACCAAACTACCCTACTTGTTGCCTAGGACAACTTTTTATTACACCATAGAGCCCACTATATAGAGATGAGGCTCGACAAGAACTACACCCTACAAAAAAACACTAGCGTGTCAAAAGAAAATTATAAAAAAGAGCAGAGTTTATGGGCAGCAAACGGAATAATAACCAGGGTCAAAAAAATACTTCATTTCTAAACAACTAGTACATCCAATGGGACTCCGACATAAAACATCCCTGCAAGCCAACTGTAATCCACTAGATCCTACAATATATTCTACACAAGCTAACTTAGAGAACATAGACGAGAATCATATCAATCACCATAACAACAATGTTTTTTGCAATTTGTCAATAAAAATTCCAAATTAATCGAAGGAAAATAAAAGAATCAAATAAATAAATAATAAATGAAAAACTTAGCAGAACCTTGCAATAATTATATTCTCTAGATTTATCCTTAAAGAGATGCTTAGGTGGAAAGAATATTCTGGATACTACATGTTGCAAAACCAAAAAAAATGATATAAAGGACAAAATTATACGTACACATAGTAAGACAAGAAGCAACATGTAGAAGAATTTGAGAAGGCAACTCTAAATTACAATAAACTTTAGCAGTACTTCAAGTAATATCCTTCTCTGAATTTGAAAAGATATGCCAAAAAGAACGAAAGCCTAAACATTTAACCATCATTGCTATCCACAAGGGACACTTAATCAGCATCAGCGATGCTAAAATATTTGAGGATATTTTTCGTTGTACTAAAACCTGATTCCATCCAAATCCAGATAGCCCACTGTTCGGTAGATCAAAACATTCAGTGACCATGCAAAATCTAGGAAATTGTTACATAAATTTACCAATTTCATCGTCTACTTATAGAAACATAATTTGATGACTTGATTAAAGCCAAAATACAACTAAGTTGTATGAAAATGTTTCAACTTTGATCTTCAGATGAAATCTCACATAAATTCAAGGTTGAAAATGCAAATTTAACTCCTAAAATTATATTTTAACTTCAAAAGCCTCCAATCCGTCAATCTAACTTAAAATCCCAAAAACATATTTTGTTTCATTATATAAGTAATATACTTAGATAAATTAACAAACCTGACTTCCAAGTTGATCAACCAAGCTAAGATTTGCCAAGGGATTCTCAAAGAGACCCATAGTGAACTTGACCCTCAAGATCCTTTTGACTGCATCATCAATGCGACTCATAGGGATGAAATTTTTTTTCACTAATGAGTTCACTATAACGAGGAAGTTCACATGGCTATAAATTCATATGATCTGATTAAATACAAAACATATTTTATTAATTTTTTGTGCATACATATATAAAATAATAATTTCTAATTAAAAGCACTATTTATGACAATTAATTAAATTATTTCAATGTGGAAATGAACCATATATACTAACCATGTCAATGCCAGATAAAATCCCAGCTTCAACTAAGTATGTGTAGTTTACAATGGGTGGTGAGGTGATCCTGTCAATGCCTTCATAATCACAGGTGACAAATTCTTAGCAGTTCTTTTTTTTTTTTTTTTTTGTGCAAAACAAAAAAATAATCTACCAAAAAAGTAATTAATCAGAATTAGTTAAAATACTTGTGTGCTTAAAATAGTACCCTACACTATCAAAAAATTTTTGCTAGGGCTCTCACTTTTAGATCACTTTAAATAAAATAATCTAGTGAAATATACTTATCAAAATCTTATTATAATTACATCCTTCTAACAACTACGTTTTGACAAAATTTTTCATGTGCTAATCAATGCAAAATAAAGACCACTAAGAAGCCTTTCATTACATATATGCTATTAGAAAGATTATGAAACATATTGTGGTCATAATTTGAAACTAAAATTGTCATGCCTCTAACCTCACATTAGAATATGAAAATTAGTTAAAATGGAATAATAAATCCAAATGTCAGTTTAGTATACATCAATTAGAGCATCTGTTTAGTTCCCAATTCCTATATTAATTAAAATAATTTTAAAAGTAATCACCATAAATTAAACAACAAAATAAAATTTAAATAACATCCCCAGTGACAACACCCAAGCCCACATGGTCTACACATATATCATAACCATCTTTATCTCTCCTGTGACACCATCATAAATACAAACATCAGACCTACATTCTAAATCACACAATTCATATTGTAAAACATCGAAGAGCAAACACAGTTTCTTCATTTCTTCGATATCGATAGCCCAACCCTTGGGTAACAAAGATAACAAATATTATCAACTATACCGCTCAAGCCTAACCTGTCTGCGTATTCCATATTAGGAATCAGGTCACTATAGTTCTTATTTTATTAGTCTAGATCAACAACAAAACTCATTATTAATAATGTGCATTAGACATCGTTATAATCAACTATCTTGGTGTCTCAATACAACAAAATTGAATGCTATCTCATGTAATGATGTTGCACAATATCCTCACAAGAAATATAAGGAAAACTTAAGTCAATATTGCAGTCAATCCTACCATTGTACCGATGAGTTCATACATAGTACTGCAACCCAAAAAAAGAAAATTGATGAGCAACACAAAAGGGAGAAGAAAGTGGAAATGAAGTATGGGATAGGATCAACAACATACACAAATGCTACCCGCGCCCCGGGGAGGGGGAGTATTAAACAAGAGTATGAGATGAGATCAACAAACTGCTCATAACTTCCACCTTCCACGCAAGAAAAATACATCAACAGGATGAATAATGCAATTTTGCAACACAAAAAGGATAACAAGACTAAGAAGAGGTAAAAGTAATAAAGCCAACTCAAAATACAATTGTGCCACCAATCATATCTAGCGGAGAGAGACAGGGCACCCTGGAGTAAACAAATCCAGCATGCATGAAGCATTGTGCATTTCTAAATCCCATCTGGGCAACAAACAGCTATACAATCAAAGCAATTAATGTGATACGTTAGGAGAGCAGCAAACAAAGATGATAACAAAATTAATCAAAGCAGTTTGTAAGGAGGTCTCTTACCATTCCACTCATTCCATGCGAATAAAAAGCAGCAAGTAAACAAAATGGAAAGTTCCACGTTGGAAACTACCGGAGCAAAAAATTAAAATAAAATAAAAACAAAACAATAAAGAGTACTACAATAGAAAGAAAGAACTTTTAAATAGATAAAGTGGTCGTGATAGCTCCATTTTCTTTCCCACCTGGTAATATAATCTACAAAGCACCAACGAAAAGGGGAAAACATCTCTCTATCCCTCAAAAAAATAAAATAGAAGATAATAATTTCACATGCTTCCCTAAGCATTCCCAATAGCTTGTTATGTTTTTGGGTAGGAAAGATTGTTATTAGCATGTTGTTGCATAAACACATGAAGTACTGATTTCTTCCAAATTATACTTTTTTTTTTTTTTTGGTTTAGGAAGCACAATCAACAACACTACATTGGAAACAAAAAACATAAATATTCTCACTTGCTTTTGTATGTGTAGGATTCCCAATAGCATGTTGCTACCCAAACACAATGAGAAAAGGGAATATATTAAAAACCTAAGAGGGAACAACAGGAGATCACTGCCCAATTTAGGTACCCACAAAAGTAGAGCTCCCGACATTCTCCTGTTGTAGTCCATCAAATTAACTTGCCTACTCAACAAGATCCATCGCCAACAAAAAATACAGTGAAAAAAGAAAAGAAAACAAAACATACCACAAAGAAGAGCAAAGAATAACAGGCACCAAATGCAAAATAAGAAATCAAATCTTTCCCCTTCTTTGAAAAATGAGGACCGCAAGCAAAACTGAAAAGGAGTTTGTCACTCATAGTACAAAATAAATCATGCAGGGCACACCATCATATCTGCATGAAATTATCCAAGTTACATCCAACAGCAACAAAACTAATATTTCTTAAATTGCATAGTGACAGACAACTTCCGAAACTCCACTCCACGCTTAAAAAAGACAAACGGGCAAAGGTGCAATAGTAGTTCTTTTGACCAACTGCACATTTGCCATCCACAATGCTAAATCAGTAAAAGAATTCAAAAAATCACAAATCAAAGACACCCACAAAAAGGAAGAAATGGCATGTAACTAAATTAGGAATGGATAGGAGAGGATGAAAGGGGCAATTCAATTCATACCATTCCGTGACACGAAGAGTTATAAAACAAAGCAAATTACTCGAAACTTAAAACCAGCCCCACAAACCTACTGTCAAAAGCAAGAAATTTATTAGATAGGTTAACTAAGAAACAACTTCAATTTTACTGATCCAAATGGCTACAAAGAAAAAGGCATAATTACTCGAAATTTCACCTAGCACCTCAAAACAAGCTTCTCCAAAACCTACAAAAACCACCACACGAAGCCATAAATTTAAATTAAGCCAAATAACTAGAAATTGATATCTACCAGATTAATAAGCTGTAAAGGTAATGATAAAATAGTTATCCAAAGAATAGTTATCCAAAAATGAGGGTCAAAGAATTAAATAATCTACAATAGTTATCCAAAGAATTAAGTAAAAACAAGAAGATTTACTCGGAACTTAACCAAGATCACTAACCACGCTTCTTTAATACTTGCAAAAACCCATGCACCCATTCACACCATAACGGCAAACTCAATCTAAAAGTAAATTCAAATAGATCCAAATAACCAAAATCCAAATCAAATTGATTAATGAACCAAGGGATACGATTCAACATATATATTCTATGGATTATGAAAAGAAGAGCAGATATAGTCAAAAGGTCCTCCTCTTGACTGCTAACTCGAGCAAATACGTCCGTTGCCCCCCTAGTTAGCATATATGAGCAAATCTTCACTAAAAGTCGACTCTATTAGTGGATGAATAACCATGATCACTCTTAGTAAAGATAAAATTCAGCCTATCATAGTCAGTGGATTATGAAAGAAAGGGCAGAGATAATCAAAAGTCAGAACCTAAACCAGTAATACAAAACCAAGCTTCTGAAAAAACTATTGAGATCCCTACAAATGCATCGCAACCATAAGAGAAACATGTATTTGAAAGGACAAATTCAAGTCAGGGAAAATAACCACAAATACATATCAAATTTATTAATAAACTAATAAAATCCAAGAAACTATCAGGACCGAAACCAATAACACAAGCCAATCTTCTATAAAAGCTACTAACACCCCTACAATCCATAACAATTGTAAGATAAACCATTCTTCACTTAGATAATATTCAACTTGAGAAAAATAACCAAAAATTTAGATCAAATTTAGTAATAGACTGAAACATCAAACCAAACACTAAGCACTTATACCAAATTAGGAATCTAATTAAAGTCTCTCAATTTTGCACCATCCATACCCTAACTAGAAATCTAACTCAATTAACAGAGACAATTATCTAATAAATTATTCAAGAATAGACTACAAAAATCAACAATATGGACATCAGCATCCAAAACTACAATTACAATTTAAGAGAAAGCAAAACACTATTTGCCTAAGGAGTGCTAGACCCTTAACAGGGCATAAATATAATTTAGTTGTAGTCATAGACAAGGATGGTCGGAATGCACGACTGGGATCAAGCAGTGGAGGTTATAGATTAGAAAGTTCGAACAAGTCAATCCCATATTGGAATTTGATATTTTTATTGCAGTAATAAGTTCAAATCCAACACCACAAACCAAGATTCTTCAAAACCTACAAGTAGAGAAACCTCGATCTGAAGCAATTAATTTGGATTGAGCCAATTATAAAGAATGAATAGATCAGATAGGTTTACCAGATATCAAATTCAATTTAGAAGTCCATGATCCAAAGGTTATGAAAGAATGAGCATATTCAGAATTTCACCTAACAATAGAACAAGCCTTCTTGGAAACCTAGAAAAATGCAATCCTCATTAGCCTGTGCAATCTCATAAGAGAAACCTCACATAAAGCCATAAATTCACGTCACTTCAAAATAACAAAAAATTGAAACCTAGTTGATTTACAAAACGAGGGATAGATTATTAAAAAAATAAATTCAGTCAAGAATAATCATTATGCAAAAGGGTTATGAAAGAATGAGCTGAAGATTACTAACCAAGCTTCTTCAAAACCTACAAAAACTGTTGTATTGAGACACCAAGATAGTTGATTATAATGATGTCTAATATCAAAATATTAATAATGAGTTATGGTAGTATATTTACTCATAATTTAGTATTTAGCAATCTTACAAAAACTTACTTGCAAAGAAATATCTCAATCTAAAAGATTGATTCAAATCCAGCTAAGTAACCAAGATTTAGTTAATTTGATACGATTGATAAATATCAAGTTCAATTTAAATAGTCTATGATCCAAAAGAGTTTTATATAATTGCTATTTAATCCTAATAAATTTATAGAATATCTATTTCAGAATGGAACATCTTTTCCCTACCTCATGTCCATATTATTTGACTAAATTTTGTAAAAATTATAATTATTAATGTAATGAAGAGGCTTATTATTACAAATTAATAGTTTAGGAGTTAATGTGTAACATGTTTTAGTCGAGGTAAAGTGATACTGGGTCATATTTTATGGTCAATCTTGTAATTATCCCTACTTTCCATCCAACAAAGCCATCTTAAACCAAATGAAATGATCCTCCAAACTTCGCTTCTTTCCCGTGAAGCCTTGCACGCCACCACGACTCAATAATTTGCTTGAAATAGGAAACATTTGTAGAAAGGAAATCGACCCTTATGCGTTTAATTAGGAAGTTAGTTATTTTCTTTATTTAGAATAGATTTTGCTAGATATTGTAAATTTTCTGCTTTACTTGTTTTTGTGGGATTCCTAATTAAAAGGAATTCGGTTTCCTTTTTTTTGTGGACTGGTAAGCCAGCACCCTAGGATATATATATTAGGATGTAAATACATTATTTCTTTAATATGAATTTTTAGAATTCTTCTCATTGATTTCTTCATGGTATCAGAGCAGATCTCTAAACCCTAATCATTCTCAATTTTTTTTTCCTTGCCGTTCTCTCATCATGACCAAATACGGCATGGCCTCACAATCTTCTTCCTCGGAAGTCACCATTGTCCCCGATACTTCTTCTCATCTTGTCACAAATCATAAACTTCATGGCCATAGTTTTCTTCAATGGTCACAATCTGTTTTCATGTATATCTGCGGTAAAGGGAAGGATAGACATCTCACTGGCGAAATCTCTGCTCTAGAAACGACAAATCCTAAATACCGGGCCTGGAAAACTGATGATCACCTGGTTATGTCATAGCTAATCAATTCCATGACCACGGAGGTTGGAGAAAACTTCCTGCTCTATGGGACAACCAAGGAGATATGGAAGGCTGCACGTGAAACTTATTCCAGCACGGAGAATTCCTCAGAATTATTTGAGATTGAGACCAAATTATATAACCTACGACAAAGAGACTTGAGTGTTAATATTTCAACACTCTCACACGCTGTTGGCTACAATTTGACATGTAAGAGATTTATTCTTAGAAATGTCCTGACGACTCTACCTTATATAGGAAGATTGTTGAGTAGAAAAGGACAATCAAATTTCTTCTTCGTCTCAATAAAGACCTAGATGAGGTCAGGGGGAAAATCATAGGAATTAAACCCCTTCCAACCATTCGGAAAGCCTTTGCAAAGGTGCAGAGAGAAGAGAGCAGAAAGAAACTGATGATGACAGACAATCACACCACACCTGCTGTTGAGGGGTCGGCCTTGTACACTCACAATTCCTCTCAGAATAATAAGCCCAAGAAAGGACGACCATGGTGCGACCATTGTAAGAAACTTGGTCATGTGAAGGAGACATGCTGGAAATTATATGAAAAACCTGCAGATTGGAAGCCATCTAATGGTCGATATGACAGGGAAAATCGTGCAAATGCTGCTGTCACAAACCAAACCAAACCAAACCAAACCAAGCCAAGCCTTTTCCCACTAGGTGGGGTCGGCTATATGGATTTGTTGACGCCAATTAAATCTGTTTAAGGCCATATCCTCCGATAGATCTAGGTAAGCAAGGTTATGTTTAATAGTCTCTTCCCAACTTTTCTTGGGTCTTCCTCTACCTGTCTTATTCCTAGCAATCTCTATACTTTCACACCTTTTAACAGGTGCCTCCGCTGACATGGCCAAACCATCTTAATCGATTCTCTCATTTTATCTTCAATCGGTGCTATTCCTACTTTGCCCCTAATCTCCTCATTCCTAATCCTATCTTTCCTTGTAATCCTGCATATCCACCTTAGCATCCTCATCTCCGCAACTGCCATCTTCTGACCATGATTTTGCTTTACTGTCCAACACTCTGATTCATATAGCAGCACTGGTCTAACTGCCATCTTATAATACTTTCCTTTCACCTTGAGGGAGACTTTTCGGTCGCACAAGACCCCCGAAGCACTCCTCCATTTGGTCCACCCGGCTTGAATCCTGTGACTTCCTTCTGTATCAATCTCTCCATCTTGTTGCACCATAAGATCCAAGGTACCTAAATTTATCTTTCTCTTCAATCTTTTGTGTGCCTAAACTTACTTCTATACTACCCATTATCCTACTTTGACTAAACTTACATTCCATATATTCCATCTTGCATCGGCTTAGCCTAAATCCTTTTGTCTCTAACGTTTCCTGCCACAATTCTAGCTTAGCATTCACTCCTTCTCTCGTCTCATCTATTAAAACAATATCATCTGCAAATAACATACACCACGGCACCTCATCCTAAATATGTTTTGTAATCTCATCTATAACTAAGGCAAACAAATATGGGCTTAACGCTGAGCCTTGATGTAAACCAATCGTGATAGGGAACTCGTTAGTCTCACCACCCGTCGTCCGTATCGATGTCATGGCTCTATCATACATATCCTTTATCACCTCAATATATGCGACACACGCTCCTTTCTTTTCCAATACTCTCCATAGAATCTCCCTAGGAACTCGGTCATATGCCTTCTCTAAATCAATGAACACCATATGTAAATCTTTTTGACCTTCTCAATGAACACCAAATGCTGCTGTCACAATAGATAACAATGCACAAGTTAGTCCATTCACCAAGGAGCAAATTGAGGCACTCCAGAAAATGCTTGGTCACATCTCCAGTTCTAGACAAGCATCTCAATCCTCTGCCGAGCAACACACCAGCCTTTTGGCACACCAAGGTATCCTATCCTACACTCATATTGTCCAAAATAGCACTTCAAAACGTTGGATAGTTGACTCAGGAGCCTCGGATCACATGACTGGAGACATCAACGTCCTCAAAAATTACCGTCCATGCACTAGTCACTCTGCAATCCGAATAGCTAATGGCTCATTCTCACCAATGGTAGGAACCGGATCAGTCCAATTGACAAAGGATCTTCATCTTTACTCTGTCCTTTATGTTCCTAAATTGAACTGCAATCTACTCTCAATCAGTCAAATTATTCGTGACTTGAAATGTGTGACTAAATTCTATTCCAATCTTTGTGATTTTCAGGCAATGGATTCGGGGAAGGTGATTGGCAGTGCTGAGATGCGTGGTGGCCTATACTTACTCAAAGAAAATCATCTCCTTAGTAGACTAGTTCACCCATCAAGTTGTGTTTCTAAGTGTAGTTCAAATTCAGTCAAGTTTGTTTCCAATTCTATGTCTGTTTCAAAGTCTGTTTCAGTCGAGAGTCGAGTCATGTTATGGCATTATCGCCTTGGTCATCCAAACTTTGCGTACGTTGAAAAGTTGTTTCCCCATTTGTTTATCAATAAAAAATCCAATTTTTATTAGTGTGAAATTTGCCAGTTGCAAAACATACTAGACATGTATATTCTGGTCTGCAATACAAACCTTCACATCCATTTTCTGTGATTCACAGTGATATTTGGAGACCCTCACGAGTAAAAAATATAAATGGGGCTCAGTGGTTTGTGACATTCATAGATGATCATACAAGAACAACTTGGACCTTTCTTATGAAGGAAAAATCCGAAACAGGCACCATATTTCAATCCTTTTATTCTATGATCTCCACTCAATTTCAAAGCAACATTCAAGTTCTTAAAACAGATAATGCCAAGGAGTATTTTAATTCCATCCTTGGTCCTTATCTTTCCAAGCATGGTATCATTCATATAAGTTCGTGTGTTGACACTCCTCAACAAAATGGGGTCGCCGAGAGAACAAACAGACATTTACTTGAGGTGGCCCATGCCACTATGTTCTCTAATCATGTGCCAAAACACTTTTGGGGGGAAGCCATACTCAGCCACATATCTCATCAATAGGATGCCTAGTCGAGTCCTAAAATTCCAAACTCCTCGTCATGTTCTCATGAAAGCCTATCCACATATCCGTTCTTTTTTCTTTCGACCTACCATTGAAGGTTTTTGGTTGTTCTTCCTTTGTTCACATCCACCAATAACACCACACCAAACTTGATCCCAAGTCCCTCAAATGCATCTTCCTTAGTTACTCCTCTAATCAAAAAGAATACAAGTGTTACTCCCCAATTACTCGGAAAGTATATAACTCCATGGATGTCACCTTCTTTGAAGACCAATCTTACTTTCCCAAATCCGACATTCAGGGGGAGAATTCGAGGGAATATCAGATTTGGGATCTCCTTCAGGACACTCAAGCCACTTTTACTCAACCAACTCCATTTGAACCAAACCTTGTCACTAAAACAGCCCCTGTTCCTACCACTGAAACAGTCCCAATTGTCTCAAATCAACCTCAACTTGACACTAATAATCATGAACTTCGTATCTATAGAAGGAGAAGACCAACCGAGCATATAGAGGACACTATGCAGACCCAGGACTGTCAAGAACCAGAACCAAGTCCTCCTACATCCAACAATCATAATGATATGGATTTCTCATCTCATGACTCTCTTGTGCCGATGGTTGATGACTCTAATCAGCCAATTGCACACAGAAAAGGTGTCCGAGGGTGCACTGGTCATCCAATCGAAAGATATGTAGCATATGGGAAGTTGTTACCTTTTTACAGGGCTTTTGTGTCAAACCTTGATGGTGTGCAGGTTCCTAACTATATCCAAGAGGCTCTAAAGATCCCAGCATGGAAACAAGCGGTTGAGGAAGAAATTCGGGCTCTAGAAAGTAATGATACATGGACACTTACAGAATTACCTCATAAAAAAAAATTCGATAGGCTGCAAGTGGATATTCACTGTCAAATATAAAGCAGATGGAAGTGTCGAGAGATTCAAAGCCAGGCTTGTAGCAAAGGGTTTCACACGGTCATATGGGATTGACTACCAGGAGACTTTTGCACTAGTTACCAAACTCAATACTGTTCGGGTTCTACTCTCTCTTGCAGTGAATCAAGATTGGCCTCTATACCAACTTAATGTTAAAAATGCCTTCCTAAATGGGGACCTTGAAGAAGAAGTCTACATGACTATACCTCCAGGATTAGAAAACAGTTCGAACAACAGGTTAGTTTGCAAGTTGAAAAGTCCTTATATGGCTTAAAGCAGTCTCCTCGTGCGTGGTTTGACAAGTTTGCTAAAACTGTGATATCAAACGGATACCATTAGTGTCAAGCTAATCATACATTGTTTGTTAAAGCCATTCCAGGAGGCAAGATCGCTATTCTCATAGTGTATGTAGATGATATCATCTTAACAGGTGATGATTCAGAGGAAATTATCAATCTCAAAAAGATACTGGCAACAAAATTTGAGATTAAGGATCTTGGGACTCTCAGGTATTTTTTAGGAATGGAGGTGGCTCAGTCTAAGGAGGAAATTGTCATATCCCAAAGAAAGTACATCTTGGACCTGTTAAGTGAAACTGTCTTGCTTGGGTGCAAACCTGCTGACACACCCATGGATCCCAATAAAAGGCTGAACAGAAGTGAAGAAAGCATTCCAGCTGACAAGGGAGGATATCAAAGACTTGTTGGCAAACTTATCTACCTATCGCACACAAGACCACATATTGCATACTCAGTTAGAGTAGTGAGTCAACACATGAATAATCCGAGTGAGGATCATTTGGAAGCAGTGAACAAAATTTTGAGATATTTGAAGATGACTCCAGGGCATGATTTGCTGTTCAAAAAATCTGAAAACCGTGAGGTGGAGATCTACACTGATGCTAGCTGGGCAGGAGAGTTAACTGATAGGAGGTCGACTACTGGTTACTGTTCATATGTTTGGGGCAATCTCGTCACTTGGAGAAGCAAAAAGCAAGCTGTTGTCTCACGGAGTAGTGCAGAATCAAAGTATCGTGCTCTTGCACTAGGAATATGTGAGGGAATGTGGCTTCAAAGGCTATTAAGGGAACTTAAGGTTGAGACAAAGGACTCGGTCAAGATGTTTGGTGACAGTCAAGCAGCCATTAGCATAGCCAAAAATCCTGTGCACCACGACAAAACAAAACACATCGAGATTGATCAACACTTCATCTCAGAGAAGGTCAACAACGTGATTGTTCAACTGAGCTATGTTCCAACAAAGCTCCAGATTGCTGATATTCTCACCAAAGCACTACCAAGGGCCAGCTTTGATGAATTGAACTCCAAGCTTGGTTTGTATAATATATACAACCCAGCTTGAGGGGGGAGTGTAGAAAGGAAACCGATCATTGTGCGTTTAATTAGGAAGTTAGTTATTTTCTTTATTTAGAATAGATTTTGTTAGATATTGTAATTTTTATGCTTTCCTTGTTTTTGTGGGATTCCTAATTAAAAGGAATTCTGTTTCCTTTTTTTTGTGGACAGGTATGCCAGCCACCCTAGGATATATATATTAGGATGTAAACACATTATTTCTTTAATATGAATTTTTAGAATTCTTCTCATTGATTTCTTCAAGATATGATTTTTGATAAAACACAGTGGCGCCGTGTGATCCATGTAGCCGACCCCACCTAGTGGGATAAGGTTTATGTTGTTGTTGTTGTTCTCATTGATTTCTTCAACGTTCAAAGCAAGTGTTCAACACTTGTCAAGAGAGTACCTCACATGGACACTTCCTTTCTAGAAATGTGTGGGCTTCTTAAATCTATATTATAACATAGGATAAAGAATACTATGTTTGAGTTTGACAAAGTTAAGCTACTAGGATATGGTATAATCCACAATGATAATTTTATGATATACCATAATTTTGGGCTTTATTATCATATTAATAATTTTGGGCTTTGTGACGAAAAGGAATTAACATGCTACAAAGAAGGAAGATGCATACAAAAAAAAAATGCTAGAACATCTTCAATTGGTCCAATTCCAATATCATCAACAATAGGTGCCTCACACAAGTGGTTACTAGTAATAAACACCATTGCTCCCAAGATAAATGTCTAACAGAAAAATGATATAGAATATTATTTCATAAGGCTTCAAGTTGAGCACTTGGTTATCATTCATATAAGAAAGCTACACGAACATTTGAATACTTTCCTCATATTACTATATAAAGATATTGATACTTATATCAGACAAACTTTTACCCAACCAAGAGGGGAGAAGGGAATAAAATATTTAGTAGTTTCCAATATAAAAGTTCAAGGGGCAAGAAGTAATAAAACCTTTTTATCTAACAAAATTCAACAATGGAAAACTTGATGCTTTTGTTCCGTTCATATGGTTGCAACAAGAAAAAGAGAGACCAGTTCATATAACAACAAAAGAAAGGGCCCTTCTCCGCCCCGTGGTTGAGCAAGAAAAGGATACAAGTAGATGTATGTACTCATTTTTGCTTTATGCCTTTACATACATGCCATATTCCCCTCCTCACTTCTGCAATTGTTTCAATGTAAAATGTTTTCCTGAAAACTATTTGACTCATTTTCATTGCAATTACACCCATACCAAAATGCTCCTAGAATAAGGCACAAAGACAAAAGCACTACATAAAGCTAAGGACTAAAATCAGTACAAAAACAACCTCATCTTATAAGAAAGACCACCTAAACAGTACACATTAAGAACAAGTTGAATAAATTTTCCCTTTTCTTCTTTGAATTTGTGCTGGTAATTCTTTAGTGGCTTTCATACATTAGTCATTCTCTAATAGTTAGCCTGCTACGATTAACAATTCAAATTATTTTCATAACAGACACTAGCAAAGAACCTCCATCCCCACACTTAACAAGGAGCAAAAGATTTCAAAACACTTATTAAAAATAGATTTTTTAACCATTGGAAACTCAAAGAACAAAACATATTCGTTAAGAATTTAATGTTTAGCAAACCTAACAAGTATACAAATCGATCCCAATAAGTAAGATCTAGTTAACTTGTTAGGTTGGTTTGGAAAATATCAAATTCAACTTAGAACAAAGTTGGTAATGGTGAGTCCATCTCTCTAATACTCTAATTGGCATCCCAAGGGGCCCCTAATTCCAAAATACTCTTCAAGAATAGCTTATGATGCTGGTTTGTCCAGTGAAGCTAAAGTTTCAAATGTTATTCATAATTGACAATGGAAGTGACCTTATCCAAATACATGGGAGCTTAGAGAGGTAATTCTTGAATTTCTCCCTGAGTATGCCCCGCAATCACACACCCAAGACCAGTTTATATAGCTTGCCTCAAAAGATGGAGTCTATAATGCTGCCACATGGAATTCGCTAAGAAGACAATTCCAACAAATAACTTGGCACAAGCTCCTTTGGTTTCCCTACCATATTCCAAGACATTGCTTCATTCTTTGGCTAGCTATAAAGGAACAGTTAGCCACTAAGGACAAACTTCTTGCTTGGGGGATGAATGTTGAATCCAATTGTGTACTATGTGAAAATCGAACTGAAAACTTGGAGCATCTTTTCTTTACATGACCTTATGTGGATGAAGTATGGGGAAATGTTTTGCAAATGTGCTCAATTGTTAAATCCACACAGTTATGCCAAGAGAAAATTGCATGGGCAATTGATAACTTCAAAGGGAAAGGCTTTAGGACTACTATATGCAAGCTTGCTTAGGCCGCCCTAGTGTACCATATATGGCATAAGCATAATGTAAGAATCTTCAAAGGACTCTCATCCTCAACCCCAAGCATTATCAACACCATCAAGCATGAGATCAGGCTAGAGGCTTCCCACTGCCCTGTCATTAAAAACACAGTGGAAAATTCTAATTTTTGTGCTTCTTAGGGTATCCCATTTTGTAATTAATTGTATATAGAAGTAGGTCCCTGAGATGATGTAAAACAATTTTTTCCCAATCAATCCAAATGATATTTACTGAACCAAAAAAAAAAAAAAATTCAACTTAGAATTGTTTACAATCCAAATTGTTATGAAAGAAGAAACATATTTACTCAGAATTTCACCCAGCACCACAAAACAAGTTTTTTCAAAACCTTTAAAAGCCCATCCCACGTTAGCCAGTGCATACTATAAAAGAAACCTCACATGAAACCATAAATTCAACCCTAACTATACAACAAGAAATTAAAACACAATTAACAAATAGAGGAATATATTATTGAAGATAAAATTCAATCTAGAAAACATCCAAGGGGTTATGAATGAGATTTAAATACATTTCTAGGTCAACAAAAGTTGGAGAATATCAAAGGGAAATGGCAATATACAACATGCCATTCAACCAAGTTAACAAGACTAGCTATTGTTGAGGTGTAGATAAGATGTAAATAGATTAATTATTTATGTTAATGTATATGGTAGGTGAATTAAATGTAGTAGTGCTAAGTGTGTTAGGTGAATTAAATGAAGGAAATGTATTTAGTCATAAGGTGAATTAAATGAAGGAAATGTATTTAGTCATAAGGTGAATTAAATGTAGGAAATGCATCTGGTCATAGGAAAAGTGAAAGGTCAATCATGTAGCCACCTTGTACATCTATAAAAGGATACACATGAACCCAGTTGGGTGTGTGATTTGAGCTCAATTAATCTCAAAATTGTGACATGGTATCAGAGCCCTAGAGATTTTTTGGGGCTTCTTCTTCTTCTTCTTCAAACAGCCTTCATTGCTGCGTGATCCAACCTTCATCGCTGCCACTCTTCCTTATTTTTCTTCTCTAATTATTGTCTGGGTTGCCTTAATTGCTGCGAATTTCATTCCTTTACAATGTCAAGCTCTGGAACCACTATCTCTAGCAATTCTAACCCATCCAAAGAATTCAATTCGGTTCAGAAAATTGGAGATTTGTAGAATATCCAGACCTCCTATAGGCTCAATAGGAAGAACTATCTCAAATGGTCTTAATTTGTCCGTACATACCTCAAGGGCAAAGGGAGGCTTAACCACCTTCTTGGAAAGGGACCAGCAAAGGATGATCCCGCATTTGAAGCATGGGACGAGGAGGATTCCATGATAATGTCATGGTTATGGGATTCTATGGACCCCATGATTAGTGACACGTGTATGTTTTTTACTACAGCAAAGGAGATTTGGGACTTCATTCGTCACACATATTCAAAGTCTCGTGATGCTGCTCAAGTGTACGAGATCAAGGTAAAAATTGCAACCACAAAGCAAGGAGACAAATCTATCATAGAGTATGCAAACTTGCTGCTAAATCTGTGGCAAGAACTCGATTACTACCGAGTTTTCGAGATGAAATGCCTTGAGGATGCTGCCATCTTGAAGAGCTTCATTGAAAAAGATCGGGTCTACGATTTTTTGGCAGGATTAAATCCTGAATTTGATCAAGTTAGGATTCAAATCCTTGGCAAAGAGAACACACCTTCTCTAGAAGAGGCAATTTCATTGATTCGAGCAGAAGAAAGCCGAAGGAGTATTATGCTGGAACCACAAACTGTGGACGGGTCAGCCCTAGTAGCAAAAATAGATCATCAAGAGAAAGGAAAAAGTGATATGTCAAGTAGGGAAAACCAGCGAAAGGAAAACAAGGACAATCTCCGGTACACTCATTGCAAGAAACAGAAGCACACAAAAAAGACGTGTTGGAAGTTGAATGGTAAGCCATCAAGCCGAGAGTGGGGAAACCGTGGAGGGCAACAGAGGCCTCAAGCATTCATGGTAGAGCAGCCCAAAAAGGAGGAAAATTCAGCAACAATGGGGTTCAACAGTGAACAAATTGAGAAGCTACGAAGCTTGTTGGGTTCTCTTGAAAACCTTCTGGAGCTTGTTCTTTGGCTCTTTCAGGTAAACCTTCTTTTTCCTTTTGCATGAATGCCTCAGAAAAATTTTATGCCAACTCTTGGATAATAGACTCTGGTGCCACTGACCACATGACACCCACATCTCAACTCTTCCACACCTATACCCCGTGCCCGAGTAACAAAAAAATTTTAGTGGCCAATAGCTCTTTAGCTACTATTGCAAGGTTTGGAGATATACATATCACACCTACCCTTATCCTCAAAAATGTCCTCCATGTACCAAAACTCTCAGCCAACCTTGTTTCCATTCAAAAGCTTACCTATGTTCTTAAATGTTATGCTACTTTATTTTCCTTCTTATTGTGTTTTTCAGGATCAGGACTCGAGGAGGAGGATTGGACTTGCTAAGGAAAGAAACGGCCTTTACCACCTTGAATCATCTCAAAAAGTTACGAGTGCTTTGCTTGTGTCTTTTCTCAGTTCCTCAAATAAAGATTTCATTTGGTTGTATCACCTACGCCTAGGTCATCCATCTTTTAGGGTTTTAAAAATCATGTTTCCTCATTTGTTCCAAGGATTAGATATTTCTAAGTTTCGTTGTGATATTTGTGAATTGGCAAAACATATTCGTGTATCTTTTCCTATTAGCAACAAAAGAAGTTCTCATCCTTTTCATTTGATTCATAGTGACATATAGGATCCTTCTACTACACCTAATGTTTCTGGGGCTCGGTGGTTTGTATCCTTAATTGATGATTGCACTCGGGTTACATGGTTCTTTCTTCTTAAACAAAAATCTGATGTTAGCATTGTTATACCTAACTTCCATTCAATGGTTCAAAACTAATTTGGGGTTAAAATAAAAAGCTTTAGGACAGACAATGCTAGAGACTGCTTCAACCAAATTTTGTCACCCTACTTTCAATCACAGGGCATTATCCATAAGTCATCATGTGTTAATACACCTCAACAAAATGGGGTAGCTGAAAGGAAAAATGGGCATTTACTCAACATCACCCGAGCTTTGCTCTTTCAGGGAAATGTTCCTAAGTCCTATTAGGGGGAAGTTGTTCTTACTGCCACATACATGATAAATAGACTTCCCTCATATATGTTAAACAACAAAAGTCCTATAGAGATCCTTAATGGTTTTTACCCTCACTTCAAAACCTCAAATGGCCTTACACCTAGGGTATTTGGGTGCACTGCCTTTGCTCATGTCCATAACCAACATAGAGGCAAGCTAGACCCCCGAGCCATCAAATGTATCTTCCTTGGTTATTCATCCACCCAAAAGAGATATAAATGTTACAACCCTTCATCCAAAAAATTTTACATCTCTGCAAATGTCACATTCGTAGAAAATATCCCTTTTTTCTCCAAGTCCTCTGTTCAGGGGGAGATTTCAATGATGGAAGATAATACTTGGGAGTCATTTGAACCACTTAAAACCCTTGACCTTCCTCATGTTCCAACACGTGTTGTTGAACCTGAGGCCACTAAGACAATCACATCTGAGTCACCCAATTCTGCCACTAAACTCGTGTCCTCTCTCCTGTCCCAGCTAGTGTCACTCACAATTTTTCAAGATTCTCTCAGGTGTATTCAAGGAAAAAGGTCGTTCCAGAACTAACACAAGTCCAAGAATCCAACTCAAGCCCTAGGAATGAGATCACGGTAAGATCTGACCCAACAGATAACCTAGACCTTCCCATTGCAATTAGAAAAAGTACCAGAGAATGCACCAAACGACCACTCTATTCAATATCCCACTGTGTCTCTTAACCGCCTGTCACCAACGCACAAACAGTTCATTGTAAGTTTGAATACCATTGCTATCCCGAACACTGTTTCTAAGGCATTATCAAAAAGGGAATGGAGGGATGCTATGAGAGAGGAGATGAATGCATTAGCGAAGAATAAAACATGGGAGATTGTTGATAAACTGAAAGGAAAAAACATTGTTGGTTGTCAGTGGATTTTCACACTAAAATACAAGGCTGATGGCTCTCTTGAGAGATATAAAGCAAGATTGGTGGCCAAATGGTACACTCAGACTTATGGAGTTGATTATCAAGAGACTTTTGCTCTAGTTGCAAAAATGAATACTGTGAGAATTCTGTTATCATTGGCTGCTCACTTCAATTGGCAACTCCGACAGTATGACGTTAAGAATGCATTTCTCCATGGTGACCTGGAAGAAGAAATCTACATGAACATTCCACCAGGATTTGAGGAGGACACAGGTAACAAGGTGTGCAAGCTGAGAAAGGCACTTTATGAGTTAAAACAATCTCCTAGAGAGCTTGATTTGAGAGATTTGCGAAAGTCATGAAGGAGTCTTGGTATAAACAAAGCCAAGGTGACCACACTCTCTTCATTAAGCATTCGGCTATAGGGAGAGTGACTGCTCTTATATTCTCTGTAGATGACATCATTGTCACTGGAAATGATGAGAGAGAGAAGCATGAATTGAAGCAGAGACTAGTAAAACAATTTGAGATAAAGGAACTAGGGAAACTAAAGTACTTCCTCGATATTGAGGTAGCATACTCCACACAAGAGATCTTCATATCTCAACAAAAATACGTGACGGATTTTTTAGCAGAAATAGGGAAGATCGGGTGTAAGCCAGTCTCTACTCCAATGGATCCAAACCATAAGTTGGGAGAAGCTAAAGATGAACCCGTTGTTGATAAAAGGATGTATCAGAGATTGGTTGGTAGACTCATATACCTTGCTCATACTCGGCCAGACATAGCATACTCTGTGAGTGTGATTAGTCAATTCATGCATGATCCAAGAGAACCTCATTTTCAAGCTGCTTACAAGGTGCTGCATTACTTGAAAGGCAATCCAAGAAAAGAATTTTGTTCAAGAGGAACAATGCTCTTGCTCTAGAAGCTTACACTGATGCTGACTATGCAGGTTCCCTAGTGGATAGAAGATCAACTACAAGGTATTGTACTTTTCTTGGAGGAAATCTGATAACGTGGAAAAGCAAGAAGCAAAATGTGGTGGCAAGGTCATTTGCAGAATCAGAATTCAGGGCTATTACTCAAGGATTATGTGAACTACTTTGGTTAAAAATTATTCTAGATGATTTGAGAGTCAAATCGGCGGGTCCTATGAAGCTTCATTGTGACAACAAGTCAGCCATCAACATTGCTCATAATCCTATACAACAACTCACCCCTAGTTGGTCCAGTGGAGTGAGAGTCAAGCCTAAGGCTTGGGTGATATACCTAGGTCGCAAGTTCGATTCTCACCTGGAGCGAACAGGATTTAAGTGGGGGCCGTGGCGGTGGGTTGCTGCGCTAATTCCCCCGAGGGTTTGTAACTCAGTGGATAAAACCGCTGGGTGATTTTCCCCATTACCAAAAAAAAAAAAAATCCTATACAACACGATAGGACAAAGCATATTGAAATTAATAGACATTTCATCAAAGAAAAATTGGAGAAGGATTAGTGTGTATGTCCTATGTTCCATCAAGACGTCAGTTAGCTGATGTTTTAACAAAGGGGCTGAACAGTTCAAATTTCCAAGATCTAGTATCCAAGCTGGGAATGGAAGACATCTATTCTTCAGCTTGAGGGGGAGTGTTGAGGTGTAGATAAGATGTAAATAGATTAATTATTTATGTTAATGTATATGGTAGGTGAATTAAATGTAGTAGTGGTAAGTGTGTTAGGTGAATTAAATGAAGAAAATGTATCTAGTCATAAGGTGAATTAAATGTAGGAAATGCATCTGGTCATAGAAAAAGTGAAAGGTCAATCATGTAGCCACCTTGTACATCTATAAAAGGATACACATGAACCCAGTTGGGTGTGTGATTTGAGCTCAATTAATCTCAAAATTGTGACAACTATAAATCACATAGATTTCAATAAGTTGACACTCAAAATTTACAAAACTTAACGATATGCTATTACCTGCCATATAAAACCAAACTCTTAGCAATGATTAGACAACTTTGAGTAGTCACATCTAGCAAAACTCAGATGCCCCCATAACCAATTGGTTTCAGTACGGCACATACACAGAAAAAAAAATATTTGCAATTAAATATTTATATAAACTGTGTTTTCCAGATAAGAAAAAAACCCAGCTTTCATCTGTGAAAAGTTAGTTAAATATCTTTAGAAAGAGAAATGAAAGGGGTGAGGCAAAGCTCCTCTAGAAGTTTCTCTTCGGCCAAAAATAATTTTTTGCTTATATATTTTCAAAGTACATACTAATGAATACATACATAGACATGCTTACATGCATATATATGTGTGCGCGCACGCGCACTTGAGCATGGTAGATTAAAATAGTTGACCAAGACCATTAGACATGCATCAAAAAGACAAACCAAAGTTTTTAGAACAACTATTATATTTAAGCAATCACACTTACCTGGAATTCTCACTTCACCAATACAACCATCAAAAGATGGGAGCAAAGCCCTCTCTCCTGTTTCGTCCAAGCAATTGTTTCTCAGGTCAATATAATAAAAATGCTGAGTAATGAGCTAACATAATGAAAAGTAATAACATTTTCTAATATTTCAATCAAATCAAACTGACATACTTCTGTAAATGTGCCTCCCAGTACACCTAATGCCAATCATTTATCAGTTTATATTCTTCTACACCTCATTTTATAAAACAATTTATTGCATAGTTCTACCTAGCAAGACTAGGCCAACGTGACTCATATAATGTTTTCCGCAATATCTCAAAGTTCGAATATCTGCAAAAACATTAATTGCATATGAAGAATGGTGCAACCAAACTTTACCTCATCAACTAATTATTTTATCCTAGAAGTAGTATCTTTCTTGGGTTATTTCTTCCTATTTACTCCAAGTTCTTCTGCAATTCATGTTTAACCCAAAAAAATAAAATAAAATTAGCTCCTATAGCCCGAGATGTAAAGAAGCATGAAAAAATATTGGTAAGAATTAAAAAAGAAACAACAAAAACAAACAGCACCTTCCTGTTCTACCATTTTTTCAAGTGTAATCAGCCATAGCTTTTAGTTTTATATTGAAA
Organism: Vitellaria paradoxa; assembly: GCA_019916065.1. Taxonomy (NCBI): domain Eukaryota; kingdom Viridiplantae; phylum Streptophyta; class Magnoliopsida; order Ericales; family Sapotaceae; genus Vitellaria; species Vitellaria paradoxa. Next base: position 21,373,263 of record CM034243.1, on the reverse strand, counting down.
AGAAAGGCCAACAAATTAGTGGAGAAATTACTCTAGCAACAAAAATTCAAATAGCGGCACCGAAAAGAGCCTCATAAGATATAGAGGAAAAAAAGGAAAGATATGAACAAGTAGCAAAATATGTAAAATGCGAACAAGTAGCCAAATATTTTCACCTGACTTGGTACTGGTCATTTGTATTGTTTCTTGCAACATCAACATCAAGCATAACACAAGAATAAGAAATTGCCAGCTTCATTTTCGAGTCTCTGAAATATGTGGTCCACAAAAAAAAAAAAAAAAAAAATACAATAAATACTATAGAAGGAACCTCAACTAGGTACATTTACTGTAGATACATAAATACTGGATACATGAGGTACATTAATATACATTAACATAAATTAATAATATGTATAAATTCTCCTAGGCATGATTTATTATTTTACAAAGAGAGAACATATATTCCAAAAGTAACTTCAATCAAAGAGAAAGTGTCACAGCATGTACACGATGAACCCATAGCTGGACATTGTGGTTATCAGAAAACTCTCCAAAAGGCTCTCAAGAAGTTCTACTCAATCCAAATTAAACATTACAAAGGAAAGAGAGAGATGAGAATAAAGAGGAGAAGCTGGTTCACAAAGTGAAAATTCCTCTGTCAGACAAAGGGGCTCACCAAGACAATCCTCACCGTCAAATCATTCAACGAGATCAACAAGTGGACAGCCCAGACAATGCCACAAGCCCACTCAATCCAACTTATCTAGCTCATGAAGAAGCCACAGCTAAGATCAATTTCAATGAATTGACGACAGAAGAGACAAGTTAGTGGGGGTTGTTGGGGGAGGCCAAAAGGACAAATATACAGCTAGGTGTATTGAAGGTTCTAGAAGGGAGTAAGAAGGTCATTTCATGCCAAAAATCAAGGCTGGACTTAGATTCAACTGCTAATAATTTGGAAAGTACTTGGGCTCAGCCCATTCTCAATTGTAATGTCATCATCCGACCTATCTTAATATAACTAGGCATAATTCTCTTATAACCGATGGGCAAGACACCATAATTGGACATGGGGGGCCTTCTTCATCTGATGAATTTTATTCTCAAAACTTGAATTTTGAAAGAGAGAGAGATTTTCCCTCTTTATCAAAACAGGAAAGCCCAGCTCCTTTAAATACTAATCAGCAGGCCCAATTTAAAATGGGCCCAGCTGTTTGCATCTAATAGATTAAAGGAGAATGGACTAAACTTAGAATATATTCAGCCCGAGATTCAAAAGGATGGGCCTTCAGTCATATTTACAGAAGAGGAGGTAGCTGATGAAAAGGCTCAATGGGATAACTCTCTTGTGGGCTATGTTATTAGATTCAAGCCAACCTTTAAACAAATGAAACAATACGTGGAAAGAAGATGGAAAACTTTTGGGAATGTTGAGCTGTTCATTCTTAAGGCTGGGGTAATTATTTTCAGATTTGATAATGGGGAAATTAAGCAAAGTGTTCTGGATATGGGACCTTGGTCTTATTTTGACAAGCCATTACTACTAAAGCCATGGTCGCCAGCACGCTCATATGAACGAGATACCATCAGCTCTGTGCCAATATGGATAAGGCTCCCTCACCTAAAACTTCATTTGTGGTCAGCTAGAGCTTTAAGCAAAATAGTTAGTGTGGTTGGAAGTCCACTCTTTACAGACAAGATGACAGCTATAAAGCAAAGATTGGTTTATGCTAGGGTCTGCGTTGAGATTGAAGCTGGGAAAACACCTCCACAGGAGATAAGCATAAGCTTGGGTAGAGGGCAAGATTACATCCAGAAGGTGGAGTACGAATGGCTCCCAGCAACCTGTGAGCACTGCAAAGTTTTTGGCCGTAAGACAACATCATGTGTCAAGTATGTCCGGAAAGATTGGAGACCAAAGGCTAAACAATCAAATGAAGAATCTGCAGATGCATTCAAAGAAAAGGACCTAGAGCCAACAGCAAAGCCATCAGAACAGGAAGAAGATGAGATGCCATTAGAGATAAATCCACTAGCTATTGATAATAGCATGCAGCAAACAGAAACAGTAGAATTAAATAAAAATGCTGAGATTATAGAAACATCCCAATCTACTGAAGCAGCCTCAATATCACCTATAGCAGAAGCTCCTACCAGTTTTTCCGAATATGGACATACCACCTGATAGCTCATCAGCAAATGAATCTTCCCCAGCTGTGCTTTGCCAAACCAGCAAGGTAAGCTCCAGCAGCTTAACAAGTGAAGTGGATAAGCATAATTCCCAAATTAAGGAACAATCTTCCAAGAAGAAGAAGTCCAAAAACAAGCAGTCACCTCAGCAGAAGGCAGTTCAGGCCAAAACCACTCCCTCTCAGTCTTTGAAATGAAGCTAGCCGCATGGAACATGAGAGATGTAAATAGCACCTTAAAGCAGAAAGAGGCCAGAAAGTTCATTCAAGAGAATTCACTTAAGTCTTTTTTGTATAATTGAAGCAAAAGTCAGGCACTTTAACTTACAAAAGGTACGCAGCTCTATTAATCGCAATTTTGCGTTTTTTGGCAACTGCGATTCTATAAATGCAGCTAGAATTATTCTTGTGTGGGATCCCTCAGTACTTGATGTGCAGATTCAGTTAACCACTCACCAATTTATCTTCTGCAAAGTAGTAAACAAAGCTTGTGCAATCAACTTCCATGCTTTTTTCATCTATGCTGATAATAGTAAGGCTACAAGGCAGAATCTTTGGAAGGAAGTGACTGATATTTGTATAACAAATAAAGATAAATTTCCTTGCTGATGGTTGGGGATTTTAATGTGGTAAAGAACCAAAATGAAAAGGCTGGAGGAGGTCCAATTGATGAAAAAGCTACCCAGGAGTTTTCTGCTTGCATCAAGAATATGGAAGCCTTTGAATTGAGATACTCGGGTCAGTTCTCCACATGGAACAATAGACTGTAGTCAAATGCCATCTCTTGCAAACTAGATCGAGTGTTAGTTAATGAAGCTTGGCTATCAACTTATACAGAATCTGAAGCTATTTTTCTTCCCCAAGGAATTTCTGATCACAGTCCTGCTCTAGTAATTTTACAGCAACAAATTTCCCATGGAAGGAAGCCATTCAAATTCTTCAATTTTTGGGCAAAACACCATGAATTTAAAGAGATAGTAGCAAGTGCTTGGTCAAGACAGGTTGTTGGAACTCCTATGTACATGCTGTGTGCAAAATTAAAAGCCTTAAAGGCTGATCTGAGAGCTTTCAACAAGAAGAATTATGGAGATATTTCAAAAAGAGTTAATATGGCCAAGGACTACATGAAATCAATGCAAGTTAAACTGCAGAAGAATCCCACTGATGAAGCTCTAAGAGAAGAAGAGAAGGAAGCTGTAGCCAATTACACCCATCTTGCACTTGCCGAAGAGGCATTCTTTAAGCAAAAGGCCCGAGACAACCTCATCAAGCTTGGTGACCAAAACACTGCCTACTTTCATAGAAGAGTCAAAGCCCACTGTTCAAGAAACAAGATTCTCTCAATTCAAGATCAAAGTGGCAAAAGAATAGAGGATTATGAAGAGGTTAAAAAGACCATAATTGACCACCACAAAGCACTCTTGGGTACTAGGAAATGACAATGACATAGAGCAAGTAATTGGTATTATGCAATCTCCAATTCCTCAACATGAACTTGATCTCCTTCAAGCTCAAGTTTCCAATGAAGAAATCAAGCAAACTCTGTTCTCACTTCCAAGCAATAAAGCTCCTGACCTTGATGGCTACACAACTTTCTTTTTCAGTAGTACCTGGGAAATAGTGGGTGATGATTTCACTGAAGCCATTAAGGATTTCTTTCAATCATCCAGCCTACTAAAAGAGATCAATGCCATAGCAATAGCCCTCATTCCTAAAGTTCCAAACCCAAGTTCAGTGAATGAATTCAGACCTATCTCATGCTGCACAACCATTTAATTACAAATGTATTTCGAAGATCATAGCAACCAAATGTATCAATAGGCCCATATGCCATTTGGCTGGTGCGTGTATATATTAAAAATTGATTCCTCATTTACCAATTTTGTTCTTAGAATAATTTTATTTTGATATCAACAAATTGTATTTAGAACAACTGGAATGGAAAATAAATATGAACCTTGTGAACCGCAAAATGCTCGCCAAAACGGGAACCTATCACTGTAACATACTCTTTAGGTACAAATTAGTGTTGGGTAAATGGCCACCATAAGATGTCTTTTGCCTTCTTTGGCATGCTATTTAGTCCCTCTGTTCTTTCAATAAAAGTAAAAGTCATTATTTCCTCGAACTTCATCAAAAGAATCCATCAAGTCATCTAACATCTCTTGCAAATTTGATGGAAGCACAAGCACAGGTACCCTAGAGAAACAAAGATACAATAACTAAAGAGTAGTGATGGCATTTCAATTAGAAGAGAATCACAAGCCAAATACAAACTTAAGAACAAAATACACGCATAGGGAGAGGTTACATGATAGTGGAGGGTATTATATTCTACAAATGGTGGGTATTATATTCTACAAATGGTGACTACAAAACTGTACAATTTAAATATGAAGAAAAAAATGGAGTTCAATAGAATATTCAAAGTGGAATTTTTTATGTATTTCACAGATAAGACAACAATGGAACCTCATTATTGAGAGAGAATGTACTATATGGATGATGGCAATTGGGTTGAGAAGAGCCTGCGGAGGTAGAGAAAATTTGGTTTTGAGAAGAAGCCGCATCAAGTGGGGATGCAAAGCGCAAAGATTGGGAACGTTGTAAAATGACACGCAAACACAGAGAGAGGGGTTGAGCTACCTATAACTACAAGAAAGGGTTTTAATGGATTTTTTTTTTTTTTTTTTTTTTTTTTTTTTGGGAGAATGAAGCATCAAAGCATATTTTTTAAACTACAAATCCATTACCAAGTATTCATCCTTCATTTTGATCAACAATCATAAGCTAATATACAACTACCACGAATGCTGCACTTTTCTAATCAAAATACTAAAAATTCATCCGAAACAAAAGTAAAGTTCAAATCAATTAGAGACTTGATGAACATGAAAAAAGTGAAACTTATAAAGAAGCTCCATGTTTTGAAAATTTTTCAAACCTAGCATTGACGGTTGACCATCAACCATCTAGAACAAACCCCCCTCCGAATAGCCATAAAAGAAATGGGAAAAAGTTTTTAAAAAAATATGATAACACATGGTTGGACAAAGAATCCAAAACCTAAAGTTGTTAAGATTACAACCCAACTAAAAACTAGAGTCAACGAACTCTTAAGCTCCCATAGAATATTAAACAAAACTTCCCCTTAGAGAAGCAAATACACTAACAATTTACCCACAAAAAATAAATAAATAAAAATAAATATTAAAAAAAAAAAGAACTGGTTCTCCATTGCAAGAAAAATATGAAGGTACCTACTGCTAGTCCTTGTGCAATCATCAACTCTAACCAAAAAATTCCTATCAAACAAAACTTGTGTTCACCTTTTATTACTCCTACACCAAACATCTCAAACCTTAATGCTCATCCAAACACCAAACCACACACCATATTTATTCGTTCATGGCTGTGGCATGGCCCTCCAACCTTTTCTTTCCTAGCATAATTATCTCCAAGCCCTTTATTTTTTATGAACATTCACAAATCCAAGAAGCCCATACCACCACCAAACTTATATCTACAAACAGAGGGTTAACTTTCTGTTAATTCCATAATATAATTACTGATACTTCCTTTGTCCCCCCCCCCCCAATATTTCAATGATTTTCTTTTATTTAAGCACAGTTAACTTCTCTAGAAACAAGCATCCATGCCATACTCCATTGAACCATACCTGGATGCCTACATATATCAAGCAGCGGTAACCAAACCATGCCACTACATAACCAACCTCCAAAATTGCAGCAAATAGATTATTAACAAGTACAAGATGCAAACAACCAAAAGTTCATAATATCACTACAGTCAAGGCAATGATCAACCTCATTAGCACAAAATCCTAAAGTCCCATTAACTGAGAAGACAAATAAACAATCAATTACAGGCCAAACAGAATCCAAAGTTGGACCTCACCAGAAAGCCTCTCCCGAGGGTTCTGCAAAGCTTCGTGAAGAAACTGATCGACAGAAACACCCCCAGCTTTCAGAGCTGCAACGACCGACGACGACAACGAAGCTGAACCATTGGCGAGCTCATGATAAGCAGAGCTCGACGAAGAGGACGATGACAATGTCGGATTCGGAGAAGAAGAGTCCTTATTGGAGGAGGAGGAGGAGGATAGCCTCAACCTGCTAACTCTCGCCTCCAAGTCCGCGACCTCCCAAAAATCTGGGGGTGCTGGGAGATCCTCCACATAGCCCTCCATGTCTTCGAGTAAATTCTAGGGTTTGCGAAAAATCATCCCAAATATAAGCTCGAATTCGCGATGGAGTGAGCCTTAGACCAGCAAATTTTGCTGAATCTCATGAATTCGAACAGCAGGAATACTCGACGAATTCGACAAATAGAAAGACCCCCCCGGGGGGGGGGGGGGGGGATAGGGTTTGATTCGGTGCGTTTTAACGGCCATTTAGAAAGTGCTTTGCCCGAAGTTCAAACTGATTCAATTTTAAAACCGTTGCAAAATTAAAAAAAAAAAAAAGAATTTTTGAAGTCTTCGTATTCATTTTTTTTATATTAAATATTTTAAAATAAAATAAAATTATTTTATATTATGTTTAAATTTAAATTTTTTTCAATTCTATTCGATTTTATCTTATGTTTAAATTATTAACTTCAATCCTAATTTAAAATATCTAAATATCGTCTTGTTATATTTTACATCCTTTAATTATAGTTGGTATTATAGAACTTTAAATTAGTAAATTTAGCTTAAGTTGTAAGGAATTAAATAAAAATGTGTAACAGTAAAAGATTAGCAATTAAGCTTTGTTTGGTAACAAATAAGAAGCAATTTTTTTATTCTTTAATTTTAAATGATTTTATTTACTAAAATTTAATTTTTCTAATTTTTATTTTTTACTCTTAATAGTTTTTAAACATATTATTTACATTCATAAAAAAATGGACCAAAACAACTCGTCACATACATATATAAAAAAAATCATATTTATTTTATCAAATATGTCGATTCACTCACTTAGAAACATTTTTTTGTATTTTTTATGAATAAAAATAATATCTTTAAAAGTTACCAAAAAATTTAATGAAAAACTCATATAAAATAAAAAAAAAGAATTATTTTTTATGATTTCACATCCTATGTCAGTTTCTATGGAACATTTCTTTTATAATTTTTTTTAAAAATCGATAATTTAATTTGTAAAAAACAAAACTTATTATGTTACCAAAATTAGCCTAAATTAATCCATTTTGATTGCCAAGTAGGTTTCCTAGATCACGATTTTTCCAACTCCCAAAATATTTATAAAAATGTTGATTTTAATTTTGATGTAATTTGTTTGGATTGCTATTTAGTTTTGCCAATGAACAATTTTCTTATAGCGTTCTTTCAATTGAAAATCAGTGAAAAAATGTTTGGCAAAATAAAAGGAAAATAAAGAAAAAAATGAAAGTAATATAAAATTTCAAATGCATGCATATTATATGAGTGATTAGAGTATATACATACATATATAAATATATATATGAAAATATAAAACATTCATTGATAAAAAAAATAGTACTCTAATTTAATTATTTTTAATTTTTCAATTTCTATGTGTTTTTCTTATCATTTTCAATATAACCAACACAAACCAAATTACCAAAAAAAAAAAAGCAACACAAACCAAATACAAGAAATCTTGACTTTTCTTTCATTTTCTTTTTTCCTCTCTAAATACCCAATCTAAGGATTTTGAGAGAAAAAAAATAAAAGAGTAGGGAAAATATAAAAGAAGAAACAAATAAAATATTGAATATATAAAATGTATAATTTTATTTGAGTAAATTGAAAAAATATAAAATATAAATGACATTTATTAATAAACTAATTTTAATTTAATTATTTCAATTTCTTAAATCCTATATTTTTCTTTCATTTCTATCACAAATCAAATATGAAAATTAATTTTTGTCAAAAACCAAACTTTAAAATCCACCAGGGTAGCCCAACAGTTTTTGGACAAACCGTAAACCCGGAAGTCTTGAGTTCGAATCCTGCTGGCTACTGCTCTGTCTTGCCTAGTGCTTGGATCTTACGGGTGGGTTCAAGCAACTCGGTTTACCCATCGGTTATGCGATTCGTTGAGAACTGTAATAAATCAGTGGAGGTTCCGGGTTACCCAAAAAAAAAAAAAAAAACAAGCTTCAATTGAATGGTTTGACGCCCAATTCGAGCTGACAAATGAGGATTTAGACGGGTTTGGATTAAGACATAAACAGATTGTGATTAAATAAGTTAAATCTTATTATACCAATTGATAATGAGTTATTATTAGGTAGGTTAGATAAAATTATATTATACCCGCGAACATAAGTGTACCCATTTAATAATGTTTTAGTTTTTAATTAATATTTAATTTGGTATTGCAAAATTTAGTTGATTAAAATTTTTGAAACGTCAAGACTTCACTTGATAACATTTATATTTATTGTTTTTATGTTTATGTTTATGTTTATAAATTTTTTTAAATAGGCAAAAAAAATGTGTTTATTAAATAGTTAAACATTTAAAATAAATATAAATAGAAAAAATATTTTCTCTCCATTTTTTTGTTATAAATATTTTGTCAATTTTAATACTTTAACCATTTTTGTTGCATCACATTAAAATAAATTATTTTATTCAAATATTTAAACTAAAATTATTTTAATAAAAATGTAATTAAATTAAATTAATTTAACTAATTTAAAAAATAATATAATTGAATTAATTAAATTAAATTAAATTGACTAATTAAAAAATAATATAATTGAATTAATTAAATTAAATAATTTAACTAATTAAAAAATAATTATAATTTAATTAATTAATTTAATATGAAACATATTTTATTAAATTACTCTTAATAAATAATTAATTAGTTAATTATTAAATTAAAAAATTATTATTAATTATTAATTTAATATATTTAAGAAATTAATATGCAATACATTTTATTAAATTATTTTTAATAAATAATATGCTTAAATTATTTTTTGTACATTTTATTTTTGTTGACTTAACTTATTTTTCATAAATAATTTAATTAAAATAATTTAATATATTTAGTTTAGTTTAATTTAATTAATTATTAAATAAATATAAAATATATTTTTTTAAATTTAGTTAATTTTGTATTAATAAAATATTTTTAATTATTATGCAATACATTTTATTAAATTTTTTTAATAAATAATAAACTTAAATTATTTTTTGTACATTTTATTTTTGTTGACTTATGTCACGCCCCTAACTTAATTGTCCAGGACGGACGGCATGGGAATGTAAGAATCAAAATAAATAATAAAATTCAATTCAAATTCAATTCACATTGAATTAAAATTATCAAAATACCTAAAATTCTTACTCATTCCCATATAAAATAATATTTGATTTTGTAACCGTCCATTTGTTAATAACATAATTTAACTTTTAGTTAAGAAAACTAAACACAATTATTGTCATCCATAATTTAGACTAGACTCAGGCTACTCTAGCCTAAGCTGCCTACGTATCCCACCTTAGGAATCAGGTCACCTTAGTTCCTATTTATATCCCTTATTTCATAACCAAACTCATGATTAATATAATAATCCCTACATCTCATCAATAGATGTAACAATCATATTATCTCAATATATATAAACCGAATAAGGAACCGTGTTACACCCCTTAGCCCGTCTGCTAGGGAATCGTGTTACACCCCCTGGCCCGTCTGTTAAGGAACCGTGTTACACCCCTTGGCCCGTCTGTTAGGGAACCGTGTTACACCCCTAGTCATGTATCTACTTATCTCAAGCAAGGTAAACAATATAAATAACGCTTGGGGAACCTGTGTTACACCCCCAATAGCTAAGACTTAAGGGAACCGTGTTACACCCATTGGTCCTTCGCTAGGAAACCGTGTTACACCCTAGTCAAGCATTCGCTTATCTCAAGCAAGATCCCGCTATAGTCCAAAAAATCTCATAATATCTCACCTCAACATTAACGCCCACCTTCAAATGACTAACCTTTAGTTATATGTATCAATTGAGAATCATCTAATATTTTAGAAAGGAATTAAAAAAAGAAACATGAGAGTTTCTCACTCTAAGTTTCTCTTTCTAGAATCCATGGCTTTCTACTCTAATCTCTCATCCCTCTCTACTCTCTCGTCATCTTCCCAGCACTTACAATCATCATCAACTACTTCATCCACATTCATAAGATCAACTTTGAAAGCATGGCTACGTTCAACTCCACTCCTCCTTTACTCTCAAGGGAAGAGAAGATAGCTGCGGTGTTTATGTCTTCCTTCTCATCACCAAGCACACTAATCACCAAGCCTAAGCCTAATGCTTCTCGGAGCATAGAAGAGCTTAGAGCCAAGATATCTAGGATGAGAAAGCTTATTTTCAAGATGCCCAAACCTGCCATAGACGGAACTATTGGGACTTGTTCTTCCACGTCTAGCTCTCAAGGAATGAATATACAAAAGGAAAAAGCTTCTTGCTTTCTAGAAGATAAAGATTTGGCATCTTGCGATGAAGCAATCAAGACGAATTTGGCATCTTGCGGTGGAAGCATGAAAAGAAAAAACTCAATTGGAGGTAAGTTTACTCACCTGTGGCCTCATAATTCTTATGAGCCTCAAATGGAAATTCTCTGCAATCCAACTTGCCCGACCTTGATGAAGGACTACCATAAGGTGCCTAGTCCTTTGGAACATCCCCAAAATTCCTCCCAACCGGTCCATGCTTCATACCCATGTGAAATACCTAATGATACCTCCCTCCAACCGGTCCATACCTCAAACCCGGGTGAAATACCCAATGAACAAAGTAAAAAGCTATAGCCAACTTTGACTAGTACACCCACTTTTGTGTCATTCCAACAACCACCATGTAATAACTTTGCCAAGCTGCCCTCCAACTTTCAAAACACATTTGAATTGGCGCCTGAAAGCCTGAGTAAACTAGACATTGTAAACCCTTCTTTGATTGGATCCAATTCACCTAACTAGCCCTCACATAATAACCATGCCATGGGTGAATTAACTTCGGTTAATGAAGTTAGTCAAGACAAAAATCTATCCACACCTAAGCCTATAGCTCCTGCCATCATATACTTACCCAATATCAAGACAAAAAACATTGGACAATGCTCTTCCAATTTGAGTAATAACCCAATCAGTCCACCCAATTCAAATACTTTGAAATCAAGTCTCCAGCTGGACTCCTTGATCAAATCAACAGATCATGACTTCCCCTCCATCAAAGATGCTAGCTCGGGTTGCTCTCCTTCAATAGCTAACAACTCCCCTCCAAGTCACACAACTATGTGGGCCTAACTTTTCAATTCTAATCGTGTGAAGGTCAATGGAACGGCTCTTGAATTAATCCCCTAACCTGGCAGTAAAGACTCTTCCAAGACACTTGTTACTATAATTGAAGAGGAAGTCATAGATGAGCTTAAAAGATGGGATAATGCTCTAGTTGGTTATGTTATAGGAGCCAAACCTCTTTACAAGCTCATGAAGCAATTTATAGAAAGAAGATGGAAGGCATTCGGGTACATTGAACTGTTCATCTTGAAGGCTGGTCAGTTCGTGATTAAATTCTAAGATGAGGAAACCAAGCAAAAGGTTCTTGATTTGGGTCCTTGGTACTACTATGATAAGCCTTTCATCTTGAAGCCATGGTCTTCTACTAAGTATATGACAGAGAATGCCCAGACACCTTTCCAATTTGGGTAAGATTTCCGCACTTGAAACTTCACCTATGGGTTGGCAAAACCTTAAGCAAAATTGCAAGCCAATTAGGCCGGCCTCTCTTTACTGATAAAATGATAGCCCTAAGGCAAAGGCTTGCCTATGCTCGAGTATGCATAGAAGTTGATAAGAATGCAATACTCCCTTCCTCCATCGAAATTGGTAACTACGATGGGAAAATCTTCAATCAACCAATAGAGTATGAATGGATTCCATCCACCTGTGATGCTTGCAAACAAGTTGGCCACAAAGCCAACCAATGTCCAAAAAGTGTAAAGCAGCAATGGAGGCCAGTTTCCAAGTCAGTGGTGAACCCAAAAGAACAAACTAAATCAATGGAACCCGAGCCCTCTAGAACTTTAAGCCTGGATTCTCAAATTCAATATGATCAAGACACCACTAATCCTTTGGAGAACTATGCAACACCAAACCAATTCAACAGCCTTGTCAAGCAAGAAGAAGAACTGCCCCTAGAAGCTAAATATATTCCTCATTCTACAAATCTTGTGGATAGCCAAAACAAAGAGGTTGACTGCTTCCAAGCTAGGACTAGTGGAACAAGCAATAAATTTCAATGTCTCATCAAGCAAGAAGAAGATGATCCAATCCATGTTTCCCCATTGGCTACCCAAACTCCAGATTTCTCTCATGGATCTCCGGATAACAATGATGATGATGAGGTCCCCTCTTCTACTAGTGATCAGATTGTTGATGATTGGAAGGTCAAACTATCTAGGAGTCAAAGAAGGAAAAAAAGCAAAACTTATGCATGCTCTAGCCCAACAAAGCAAGAAAGAGAAGCACATTGGAAGGAATTAATGTCCAAGATTTGCAGTATGGAAGTATGCCTAATATGAAAATAAATTTTTGTAATACCATATTTTGATGCTTAAACTTGTAAAACGGGAGTATGCCCCTACGATGATGTGATTACTTTATTTCTCCCATCAATCCAAATTATACTTAATTACCAAAAAAAAAAATCGTCTAGTATTTTCAAAATCCCATTTTCTCATTTTTCCCAAATCGTGAACCCCGTCCACATATATAACTCATGCCTTAGCACATCACAATATAAGTGTAGCACTCTCGGCAAATCAATATCCTCAACATAGACCAGATGATACCACCTTAGTCCCAATGCACATGATATGCTCAATCATTCACAATAATTCTCTTTAATAATTCACAACATTAATAATACATGCTATATTAAGTCATCCATTACTATTCATATAATTCAATCATCAATCGTATCTCATATAATTTAATCATATATAGTAATTCTTTTCTATAATTATCAACGTAAAATAAAGCATGCCTTAAAATCTAAAAATTTACCCTTTTTCTAACATATTTCCAATTCTGTAACGTCAACTATAATTTCCCATAACTTTAGGGGTATGGGAAATCCTCCCCAATTCTTTAGGGGTGAAATCATAATTTTCCTAAACTTTAAGGGCCATTTTGTAATTATTTAAACCTTTGGGGTCACTTTGTAATTATATAAAACTTTAGGGGTCAATTTATCATTATATAAACTTTTGAGAGTAAACTTGTAAGTATCAAAAACTTTAGGGGTCAATTTATAATTATCCAAAAACTTTGGGGCCCAAATGGTAATATCTTTAAGTATTTTCTTTATTCTTTTTCCTTTTTCCTTTTTCCTTTTTCTTTTTTTTTTTTTCTCGTTTCTTCTTCGAGTGAACACCCAGCAAGGTTGGTTTCCAATTTCAGATTGATTTCACATTGTCAATCTAAATTTAATCACTTCCGCACAAAATAAACATATAAAAATTTATCCTAAAATATCTATATCTCATTTATGCAATTATCATAACTCAAAAGTATGAAAAATTCAACACCTATATGCATATATATATACCCGTGTATATATATATACACATCTCACAAAATTTTACCAAATTAAGCATATAAATATACTAAAATGATCCTTGCAACGTCTAGAACACAAATATTTTTTTGGTAATTGTCTAGAACACAAATATAGGTCCTATGTACCTTAGATATGAGGAGAAATTGAGAAATAAAAAGATTTCAGTTTAGGCACCTAACCTTTCGGCGTCGATTTCTTCCACCTTGAGTGAAATTACGCGAAACGGACACTGCCACAACGTTCACGGTGTCGAAAACTACCCGGGTCCACCTTTCTTCCTTGCCGGATCATGCTCTCTCTTGCTTCTCTCTCCTCTCTCTTTCTTCTTTCTCTCCCCGTCCTCCCCTAGAAGACCCGCGGGGGAGACCCAAAAGAGAAAAGAAGAAGAAAAGGAAAAGAAGAAAAAAAGAAAGAAAAGAAAAGAAAGAAAGAAAAGAAAAAAGAAAGGCTGGGTCTGGCCGAGTTGTCCAACCAAATATTGATTTTGGGCCACACCTGGCCTAGAGAAAAATAAAATAAATTATCTCATTTTAAATATTTTATTGGCCTAAAATAACACATAAATGGCCAAAATTAAATATTGGGTGTTACAACTTAACTTATTTTTCATAAATAATTTAATTAAAATAATTTAATATATTTAGTTTAATTTAATTAATTATTAAATAAATATAAAATATATTTTTTTAAATTTTGTTAATTTTGTATTAATAAAATATTTTTAATTATTATAAACTGTTGGCCCAAGGTTTATAAAGTTAGTTTTATAATTGATTTTGATGATAACAAACATTGAATTAAATTTTCACAATAAATTTTCAAATAGACATTATAAGAAATGTTACAATTCATTTGATAGATTCAAGATAATAGAGTTGGAAGAGATTGATATTATTTTTTAGATATTTTCACATAATTTGGATGAAGGAATAAAGGAATTTCAAAATTTGGAGTAATAGAAATCAAAGTAAGATGAATATTTGAACTAGAGGTTAACTCGGATAAACAGAGAAATCAAACACGTGTTAGTATATAGATGATATCTTAAGATCCAACGATTCAATTTTCGTGAAACTTTAATATAGTAAACTAGACTTCCATATCTACAACTTTACCGAAGGGAGATTTTTGTGGATCTGACGTTAAGGTGTCAAAACATGAGTTGGACTATTAGTCATTACAGAAAAGTTTTTAATTCTGGATTCTGGAGCTACTCTTAGTTTTTGAGACATAACTTATACTATACAGCTTTAAAAATTCTGATTTTTTGTGTGTGAAAAGAAGACTCAAAAAGCTACAACTTTTGTAGTTTAAGTTTCTTCTAATTCTAAAAGTATCATAGTGAAACAGAAGCTTAAACTGGAAAGACAGATTCAGAATGTCAGAAAAAAGTTATCAGAAGCTGGTCTCGGTTCAGAATCCATATCTGACTATCTAACCGTTAGATGAAGCTCAAAATTTGACATGTGATAGCTAACTTATACATCTACAAAGTCCTTACTCTGAGGTAATGTCAGATTTGAACGTTATGAGGGTGAAAAACGGTCGCAAATATATGTCAAAAAATCTGAATCTGAAAGACAGCATTGGAAGCAAGGAAATTTAATTTCTTTCAAGGGCAAAAGTGTCTTTTCACCTTGTAACGGCTATTTGGAGATTTTCATCTATAAATAGAGCCTTAATCTCTGATTCAAGGAGAGGAATAAGGCAAGAAAGAAGTTCTTACAAAGAGATACAAGAAATTGCATAACTTTGCAAACATAGAGTGATTTCTTCCCACACTTGTGCTTCATCTTTCATATTCAACTTGTGAGAGTTTCTTTTTGATTTGATTGAGTTTCAAACTCATCATTGTTGCTGTAAGAAAGGAAATTTAAAGCCCTTTTAATTTGTGAGAGTTGGGTGAGCTCTTGTTGGTTTTGGTTCAAGTGTTAGCACCAAAACAAGAGACTTTCTTTGAGAGAGACTTGTGTGAGTGATTTGGGGATAAAATCACTTGGGAAAGGTTTCTAGTACCTTGGGAAGCTAGTGTGTAATAAGCTCTTCAAAGAATAGTGGAGAAATCTCAAGGAAGGCCTTGGGGGAGTGGACGTAGGCAACATTGAAGCCGAACCACTATAAATCGATTGTGTTTGCTTATCTTCCCTTCTCTTTATATTTATTGCAAACACTAGCACTCACTCTTCATTCACAAATATTGAATAATTTTTTTTGGTGCATTTCATATTCATCTTGAAATATTTGTTTTAGGGTTGAAATTTTTATTTGTAAAATTTTTAAGCAACCCTATTCACCCCCCTCTAGTGTTGCTATTTGGGACAACATAAACAAATTCCGTTGTAGATGTAGTTTCAGTTTTGTTTTAAGGAAAAAACAACAACAGAAAACAAAAATTAAAAAATATAAACAGATAAAAATAAATAAAAAATGGCAGTGTTACTAATTGAGCTCTAAGTAAATGTTAGTTTAATTGTACCAAGATGGTGGAAGGGAAATAAATGAAAAATGAAAGCTACTTACCAAAACAAATGAAAAATGAAAGCTTCTCACTCTAGGTTTTCTCTTTCTAAAATCCATGGCCTCCTACTTTAATCCGCTAATTTTTACTGCTCTCTTGTCCTCTTCTCAGCCTTCTTTTTCATCTTTTGCTACAAAGCTCAACTGATGCTGTTAACTTTCACAGTGGTTTGGGGAGAAGTAAAATAGTAAAGACTCTTTTTTTGGTAAGTGAGTGAGAATTTGGAGAGCGTGGCCTGTAGCTCAGTAGTTAAGAGCCTCTCCTGCCCACTCATAACTTGAGTTCGAGTCTTCCCCCTCCCCCCTTATAAAAAAAAAACTTTACCTTTCAAAAAAAAAAGAGTGAGAATTTGTATTAAAGGGATAATTCACATCATCTTGGGGGCATACCTATTTTTTATACATTCTATACAACATTTACAAAAATAGGATCTCCCAATGATTATGAAAGATATCGTTTTCATCAGTAAGTTCTATAGTATGCATTGGGGAGGCTTTTAATCTAACTATTCTTTTATTTATTTATTTTTTGGTATTTAATCTAACTATTCTTTTAATCTCTCTAAGCAAGCTAGTATGTGTAAAGGAAATCCCTTTAAAAGTTCTGGCCTTTTTTTCCTGCCAAAATATGATAAACCAAGGCTGACTAAGCAACTTTGCCCATGGTGTTGATGAAACATCTTTTACTAAACTTGCCAACTGCCCATTCCACTTTTTTTTTTTTTTTTTTTTTGTAACGGGAGAAATCACCCAGCGGTTTTACCCACTAAGCTATAAGCCCTTGGGGGAACTAGTGCAGCAACCCACCGCCACGGCCCCCACTTAAATCCTAGCTGCTCCAGGTGAGAATCGAACCTGCGACTTGGGTATATCATCCAAGCCTTAGGCTTGACTCCTGCTCCACTGGACCAACCAAGGGTGGGTAATTGCCCATTCCACTTCTTCCTCCCAAGCTTGGTTGCCCTTATTAATGGAGCATAGATAATGGCTTTTCTAAGTTCACTTAAGAAGAAGCAACAGAAGGAGATGTGATCAAGTGTTTCTTCACTATCTCCACATAAGACACAAGTAAGATCCAAGGAAATTCCCCAACCTATGATCTCATCTTTGGTATTCAAGTTCCCCTTGATTGCTATCCATAAAATAAAACTATGCCTTAGAACATGGTTAGGAAACCAAAATAGTTTATACCTATTGACTTTAGGAGCATGATTCCAGAGAGCTTCCTATATGGCTCGAACATTATAGGTTCCATCTTTAGATACATTCCACACAAGTTTGTCTTGATGATGGGAAGGAGGATGGATTAGATTTGAATAAGGTGAACTAGGGTTACAAAGATCCATACCAAAATTGGGAACAAGAGCCTTCATTCCACCCGAAGAAGCACTCGGGTTTAAGCCTTCAAGATTAGAGCTCTCCAATCCTAACAATCCATTGGAGCCATAAGAAACACCATGGTAAAACCACGCGAGTCTCTCTTTCTACTTTCTCTCTCTAGAGCTTTCTAGGGTTTTATGTCATTTGGACTAAACGCAATAGGAGGATCCATAAAAATTCATACTTGGATGTGGTTTCACTTATCAAATCTATACAGAACTTGGTACTGCTGCGCTTGATGAGTTGTTCGAGATTTCCTGCTTCTTTTCAAAATCAGCATTTGCTTCAATTGTGGGATTTACCTGAGTCTATTTTGCTATAGCTGTTGATTATTTTTATGTTTTCTTTTTTATTAGCCAGGGGTATGCCCTTGTGTACTATATATTAATGCTTATTTCTATTAATAATATTTATTTCACCTTTTCCAAAAAAAAAGGGGGGTTTCTTCTTGATTCTTCATGGCAGCTAGGGTTTCCGAAGGTGGTGGTTTTGATTTTCACCATGGTAATGGTGAATTTAGCATTGTTTCTAAAGATTCAACGATTGTTTCTTTGTCTCAAAATGTGGATGCTAAGGTTGTTACGACAATAGTACCTCATGTATTTACCAAAAAATAAAAAATAAAAATAGCACCTCCTATGACAGCTAGGGTTTCCATGGTTGGAGATGGTGCTCATTCTCATGATGTATCCTCTGATACAATGGAAGGGGCAGCTAAGGTTTCTATGGATTTGGCTAAGACGACTAAGGATGATGATGTTGATGCGAGTAAGATCCTTAATGGTGGTATGGCTATTCATGATACGGCTATGTATGGGTTTCATGGTGCTTTATCTTCAGTTTTTTCTAAGGGTACCGATCTTAAAGGAGTTGTGGCGGCTAAGGCTTTACATGTTGCGACGGATGGTGCTTTTAACGATGGAGATGGCTTGATTGTTTCCTCTCTAATACCTAATTTGGCTAACGTACATTTTGGTGGATTAGAGGATGAGTTTTGCACTCTTTTATCTGAGGAGACGTCGACTAGGGTTCTAAACATGAAAGCATCTTCTAAATCTTAGGCTGTTCAAGATGATATGCAGACCATTGATGGAGCTAATCTTCAAGCTGATTTGAATATGACTCCAAAGGACCTTACTAATATCAAAGCCTTGACTTCAACACCTCTAACGCCTCTTGCAGGTTCCTAGGATAAGTAATCTGGTTTGGGAGGTAAAGGCAATTGGGATTCAATCTCCACTATGAAGCTTTCTTATTATAAACCACCTCTTTTTCCAAAGGTAAGGTTTTTTTTTTGGTAACAGGGAAAATCACTCAGTGGTTTTACCCACTGAGTTACAAACCTTCGGGGGAACTAGCGCAGCAACCCACCGCCACGGCCCCCCACTTAAATCTTTGCCGCTTTAGGTGAGAATCGAGCTTGTGACCTGGGTATGTCACCCAAGCCTTAGGCTTGACTCTTGCCCTACTGGACCAACTAGGGGTGGGTTCCGAAGGTAAGGTTAAACATACAATGCCCTCTTTGGTGGCTCAAAAAGGTATTACTCTTTGAAAGAGCCTACTGGTTGGTTTCTTCCTTGACAAGTTGCCCTATTCTCTTGTTCAAAATGAAGTATATAAGCTTTGGGGGTCTAAGGGGCTAGTGGAAGTTCTATCCAACGAAAACGGCTGCTACTTCTTCAAATTTTTAGATGTTGAGTCTATGGTAGTTGTTTTAGAAAGGGGCCTTTGTGCTTTTTTTTTTGGTAAGTAAGTGTGTATAAATTTGGATTAAAAGGAAAAGTTTACATCATCGAGAGGGCATACCCTCGATTTACATAGTGATCAAAATGTATTCTTGCAGTTCCACACCAGGCCTATCCCAATATTGCAAAAAAAAATTAACTTTTACAAAAGTGTTCTGTCTCCTACTTGCAAGTGCTTGATTGCTTTTTAATTTCATCCAAGGTGCCTCACTTTCTTGTGTGGAAACTTGATTGCTTAAGTTTGGCTTGTTTCTTCCTTTGACTCTTAGAGAGCTTGATCTCCCAATCCTCGACAACTTGATCTGTGCAGGAAAATAGGGTATCATCAACATCTTTTTTTTTGGTAAGTACATCATCAACATCATTAGAGTTAGCTTGAGAACTTCCATCCTTTTTTACTTGACTTTCAACTTGGCTATTCTTAAAGATGAGAAAGCAATTGGCTTCTAGTGGCAATTCTTCCTCTTGCTCAACAAGACTATTGAATTGGTTTTTTTTTTTTTTTTTGGTAATTAACTATTGAATTGGTTTGGTGTAGCAAAGTTCTCTAAAGAATTGGTGGTGCCTTGAATCATGCTTTTTGGTTTGAAATTATCCTTGCTAGACCCTATTACATCTCCATCTAATTGGGGAAGTATACTTGATCTTGAAGTTCCAAAAGGCTCAATTGTCATAGTTTTAGCTTGCTCTTTAGGGATCTCGGCTGACTTGGAAATTGAGCTTTGAGGCTTTGAGACAGGGCACCATTGCCGTTTGGTAGCTTTTGGATAGTTGAATGTTTTGTGCCCAAATTGGTTACAAGAATCACAAAGGGTAGGGACCCACTCATATTCAACAGGTTGTTGGAATGAGCTTCTATCATGGTCCATAACTTGTATAGATTGAGCAAAATCATAATTCTTATCAACTTCTATGCAAATTCAGGCATATGCTAACCTTTCTTTTGTGGCTGTCATTCTATCCGTGAATAGGGGGTTCCCAATTTGGCTAGCCAATTTGCTAAGTGTTTTAGCAGACCAAAGATGGAGTTGAGATTAGGAAGCTTTACCCAAATTGGAAGCTTATCTGGGCTAGCTCTATCATAAGATTGAGAAGATGACCATGGCTTGAGGATTAGTGGTTTATCGTAATAGCTCCACGATCCCATTTCCAGCACCTTAAGCTTGGTTTCTTCATCCTGAAAGTTATAGATGAAAATTCCAGGTTTTAGGATGAATAAATCAACACAACCAAATGCCTTTTATCTTCTATCAATGAATGACTTCATGAGTTTGAAAGGAGGCCTTACACCAATTACATACCCCACAATTGCATTCTTCTATCTAAGCAGCTCATTTGAAACTTCCTCTTGTGTGATTGAAACAATTGGGGCCGAGTCTTCCTTTTTAGGGTCGGGTGGGATGTATTCAAGGGAGGTTCCATTGGCTTTGATTCTATTAGAGTTGAATAGGTGAGACCAAGGGGATTTTGGGTTAGCAAGAGGTTGGCTCGGTTCATTTGTAACCAGCTGGTTAGGATGAGATGTATTCGGTTGACCATTGAGGGGAAGGAAATCAGTTTCAAGGTAGTCAACAAGAGTAGGCTGATTTTGAATTTCAAATTGAGTTGATGAGGAAACTCGGGTATACACACTTGGTAGTTAAATGGACTCAGGGCATTATCCTTTAGGTAATCGGGTAGTTGGGAGTAGATGGGTTTTTGACTTATATATTGGTTTTCCCACTTAGAATTTTGTCTTTAACCGGGGAAGTTGCCTTAGTATGTGTATTCGACTAACCATTGATAGATGGGAAGTCAATTTCAAAGTGGTCAACAAGAGTAGGTTGATTTTGGATTTCAAATTGCATTGGTGGGGATACTCGAGTATTACACACTTGGTAGTCAAATGGACTAAGGGTATTATCCTTTGGGTAATCGGGTAGGCAGGTGGCAGGTAAAGTAGATAGGTTTTGGACTTGTATATTGGTTTTTCCACATGGTAGTTTGTCTTTAATCGGGTAAAAGGGTTCTTGATCATGTGAGGAATGTCCATGGTAGTTATCATGTGTATTTGATGTGTTACCTGGGTAATACACATGGACCGATTGGGAAGTGTGGTGGTGCTTTGATGGACTAGGCTTCTTAGGGTGGTCCTCCTTCAAGTTCGGGCAAGCTTGGGAGAAAGAAGACTCCATAGAGGCCGAGAAAGTAAGTATACCTTCGTTTGGGTCCCAGATTGCTTCATTTATTTTTATAGCTACCATTGTTTATTCCTTGGATGAGCTCTTCATGGTACCTCCGAGGGATGCCATTCCTTTATCTTCTATGGGCTTGCGGATTTCTTCATCTTCACCAAACTTCCTAGCTTCGATTGAAGAATAAGCCTCGACAATTTCATCAATCTTGAAAGTGAGAATTTTCATCCTAGAAATTTCCTCTCTAAGCTTCTCTATACTCTGGTGGGCATGAGGTTTGGGCTTGGTAACTGGTGTGCTTGGTGATGAGAAGGAAGGCATGAACACTGCTTCTAACTTCTCTTCCCTAGATAAAAGTGGAATAGAAGAAGATGAACCCAATAACATGGACTCATCCAAATCTATACCATCCTTTTCAAAGCCAAGAGCAGTAGAGTGTGAATCGGCCATGGAACCTTTACTTGAATTGGATACTCCTTCATCCTTACTACCCAAACCAAAAGCAATGTTGTTGTGTTTTTTTTTCTGGTAAGTTTTTTTTTGGTAAGTGCAATGTTGTTGTGTTGAAGTGTTGGGGAGTGTTGAACCGTGAGAGTAGTAGAGTATGAGTCGGCCATGGATGTTTAGAATAGGAAGAAGAAGCTTAGAGAGAGAAAGTAGAGTGAGAAGCTCTCCATCTTTTTTTCAGTTGGCCTTGGTGCTTTGGCAGAAAGCCTATTTCCTTCAGAAGTGGAGGCCTTGTATGAATCTTTCTAGGGAAGGTTGTAAGCGGATTCCTTTTTTTTGGTAACCTGGAACTCCACTGGTTTTATCACAGTCCTTAATGGACTGTTTAATCGATGGGTAAATTGTTGGTGTGTATGCATTGCCCCCTTGCACACCCCAGGCGAGTAAAAGGAATCGAACTCGGGTGGATAACGTGGGAGCAAACCCATTTGCCATCCGAACTACCCCTTCGGCGTAGCAGTTCCTACTTGGGTTTACTTCCATAATATTCCCCTTGATTATTTTTTTTGGTAGTTATTTTTTTTTTGGTAATTTTTTTGGTGGTTATTCCCCTTGAATATTGGATGGAGGAAGGACTTAGCCACATTGCTAGTGTAGTTGGGCGACCTATTTAAGCTGATTGAATGACGGAATCCCTCAAGCGAATCAATTATGCTCAAATATGCATTGAGATAGGTGTTGAAGGTACTCTTCCTAGTTCTTTTGATATTAACTTTGAAGATGGATCTTCTTTGGAAATTCAGATTGAATACAACTAGGTTTTAAAGAAATGTTTGTTTTGTAAGGAATTTGGGCATCTCTCCAAGAATTGTAAGAAGCAAAGGCATCAAGAATGGATTCAGAAACCCCCAACTAATCTGGCCCTAATCTTAATCCAGATGGTGATTGGCAAGAAGTAAAGAGATATGGCAAGGCTGTCATTGTGGATTCTACGCCAACTCATGACAAATTGTACTTACCAAAAAAAAACTCATTACAAATTGGCTCCAGCCTCCCACGTGGATATTTCTTGTAGCACAAGGAACGCTTTCGACATATTACATCATGATTATGATTTTTTTTTTGGTAATTATCATGATTTTGATTTGGATAAAGAGAGATTGGATTTGGGCGTTTTACCTACTGTTATGGAAAAAATGGGTCCTTTGAATTTCTCTAAGGATAAGGTCTCTAAGGATTACATCCTTGGTGATGACCATGGCATTATCTCTTTACCATTGGAGGAAGGGCAGGTTGTGCACAATCTTGCTACTCCTTTGGAAAGCAAGGTCCTGGGTTTTGGGGGTGTTCCTTTCCTTCCTGAGATTTTTTTTTTGGTAATTAAGCATTTTTTGGATTAATGGGAGAATTATGCACAACATCTTAGGGGCATTCCCCGTGTAGCAAAATATTACAAAATAACTAGTGGATTCCCCAACTTTAAGCAAGCTAGAATTTGCATTAGCTAATTTGACATGAATTTGGGAGAGCCTGATTCTAACTTCATACTCAATCTTCAGCTTGTTTAATGGGGTGATTTAGACCCCTAACATTCCATGCTGTAAAGTTCATTGAGAAGAGGAAGAAGATCCATCAGCTTGGCTTGGTAGGCCTTGCTCTTGTGCATCAATGCATGAATCATTTTTGCTCTTTTTTTTCCTCTAGCTTTTTGATAATTGAGAGTCAGAGTCAGGAGAATTAGGGGAGGGATCTTTTTTTTTTTGGTAAGTAAAAAAAAAAAAAAGAGGGAGAGATCCTTGGTAGCACCTTCCAAATCCTTTTGAGATTCCTTAGGTGATAAGGGCTACTTCATTTTTCCTTCATTAGTTAAATGGACTTCATTCATCCAAGGCTTCATTTGCTGGTTAGCATCATCAACTTGCAAGAGTAAAAGGGTTGGAGGTTGTTTCTCGGATTGCCAGAGATGAATTAGGAAGTGGGCCCACTTCTTCTTCTTGTGGAATAAGACAAATAGGCTTTTCAGCATCTTCTTGGCTCATTGAAGAAATCACTATCTCACTTGTAATTGGAGTTGCCAAGCTTAAGCATGTGACATTGGCCTCCTTATCCTCATTAATTCCAGCATGTTCAGCAAGAGTTTCCTTTATACCTACCCCTGGTTGGTCTAGTGGAGCGGGAGTCAAGCCTAAGGCTTGGGTGATATATTCAGGTCACAGGTTCGATTCTCACCTGGAGCGGGCCAGGATTTAAGTGGGGGGTCCGTGGTGGTGGGTTGCTGCGCTAATTCTCCCGAGGGTTAGTAGCTTAGTGGGTAAAACTGTTGGGTGATTTCCTCCTATTACCAAAAAAAAAAAAAAAAGAGTTTCCTTTGTGGTCTCCACAATCTTAGCAACAAACTTACCAAAAAAAAAAAAAAAATTGTCAACAGGCCTCCATTACTGCTTAATCTTATTCAGGCATTTGTTTTTTAGATTTTTTTTGGTAAGTTTTTTGTGATTTTTTTTGGGTAACCCGGAACTTATATCGGCTTATTGCGGCCCTCAACGAATCGCGTAGCCGATGGGTAGACCAGGGGTGCTTGAACCCACCTGTAAGACTCAAGCACTAGGCAAGACAGGGTAGTAGCCAGCGGGATTCGAACTCAAGACCTCCTGGTTTACGGTTGCTCCCAAAAACTACTAGGCTACCCTTGTGGGTTTCTCCTTCCTCAGATTGTAGCTCGATGCCTATAAATAATCCTCTAATTCAGAAACTTAGTGTGATTGATGAGCTTGATCGGAAGAATAAGAAGACCATAAAGAGACGGAAAGTAGAAAGAAAAAAGATGGGTCTGGTGGTACCCCACGCAACCTATCCTCTTGATTCCTATTATTTAGTTGGCTTGATGGAATATTAGGGGTTTGAATGACCCTTCTAAGCACATGGAGGTTTGTACTTTAATTTATAGTTATGGATTATTCTGCATTGTTCTGCTTGAGACTAAGATTAAGCCTTGTAATAAGGAAATGATTGAACTCAGCTTGCTTACAGGCTGGAAGTGTGTTAACCATTATGATGTTTTTTTTGGGGGGGTAAGTAAATGAGATTTAGATTAACCATTATGATTTTTTTTTTTTGTAATTTTTTAACCATTATGATGTTGATGGTTTGGGTAGGATTTGAGTTTGGTGGAATCCAAATTAACTTCATGTTGATGTCATCTCATTGTATGATCAGGTTATCCATATTTCTCTTTTTATTTTACATTCGGGTAGAATGTTTGTAGCTTCCTTTGTTTATGGTTCTAATGACATAGCTGCTAGATGCTATTTCTGGAATAATTTGAATGAGTCCTTTGGTTTGTTTTCTCAAATGCCTTAGATAATCTTGGGTGACTTTAATGCCATTCGACATAGGCATGAAAGACGTAGTGGTAGTGTTGATTGGCCTTGTCATATGGATGCACTAAATGACACTATATTTGAGGTTGGTTTAGATGACTTGAGATTTAGGGACTTACTCTATACTTGGCATAACTTAAGAAAAATGGGCATATCTTAAGGAAGTTGGATAGGGCTTTGATCGGGTGTCTGGTTAGAGTAATATTTTTGTACATTTTTTATATTTTTATGTGATCTGCGCATTTAAAATAAAAACGGCCAAAACTTGGTGCTCGGATGTCCGATTACAATGATATTTGTCTTCATTTTTTGTATTTTTACGCGATCTACGAATCCAAATTAAAAATGGCTATAACTTGGCACTTGATTGTCTGGTTACAGTAATATTTTTCTTCATTTTTTGTATTTTTACGTGATCAGTGCATTTAAATTAAAAACGGCCAAAACATGGTGCTCGACTGTCCGATTACAATGATATTTGTCTTCATTTTTTGTATTTTATGCAATCTATGAATCCAAATTAAAAACAACTATAACTTGGCACTCGGGCGTCTGGTTAGAGTACGATTTTTGTTCATTTTTTATATTTTTACGGGAACTGCGCATATAAATTAAAAACAGCCATAATTTGGTGCTCGGGTGTTTGATTACAATGATATTTGTCTTCATTTTTGTATTTATACGTGATCTATGAATCCAAATTAAAAACGTCTGTAACTTGGTGCTCGGATATTTGGTTAGAGTAATATTTTTGTTCACTTCTTGTATTTTTACGCGATCTGCGTATTTAAATTAAAAACGGGCAAAACTTAGCGCTTGAGTCTCTGATTACAATGATATTTGTATTCATTTTTTTATTTGTACGCAATCTACGAATCTAAATTGAAAATGGCTATAACTTGGCGCTCGGGTGTCTACTTAGAGAAATATTTTTGTTCATTTTTTGTATTTTTATGTCATCAGCACATTTAAATTAAAAATAGCCATAACTTGGTGCTCGGGTGTCCGATTACAATGATAATTGTATTAATTTTTTGTATTTTTACACGATCCACGAATCTAAGTTAAAAACGGTTACAACATGTCGCTCGGGTGTCTGGTTAGAGTAATATTTTTGTTCATTTTTTGTATTTTTACGTGATCTATGCATTTAAATTAAAAATATCCAAAACATGTTGCTTGGATGTTCGATTACAATGATATTTGTCTTCATTTTTTGTATTTTTACGCAATCTATGAATCCAAATTAAAAACGGCTATAACTTGGTTGTCGGGTGTTTGGTTAAAGTAATATTTTTGTTCATTTTTGTATTTTTACGTGACCTTCGCATTTAAATTAATAACGGCCAAAACTTGGCGCTCGGGTGTCCGATTACAATGATATTTGTCTTCATTATTTGTAATTATACGCGATCTACGAATCCAAATTAAAAAACAACTATAACCTAGCGCTCGGATGTTTGGTTAGAATAATAATTTTGTTCATTTTTTGTATTTTAAAGTGATCTGCGCATTTAAATTAAAAACGACCAAGATTTGGGGCTCGGATGTACAATTACAATGATATTTGTCTTCATTTTTTGTATTTTTACGCGATCTACGAATCCAAATTAAAAATGGCTATAACATGGTGCTCTAGTGTCTGGCTAGAGAAGTATTTTTGTTCATTTTTATATTTTTACGTGATCTGCACATTTAAATTAAAAACGGCCAAAACTTGACACTCAGGTATCCGATTACAATGATATTTTTGTCTTCATTATCTGTATTTTTATGCGAACTACGAATCCAAATTAAAAACGGCTAAAACTTGGTGCTCAGATGTCTGGTTACAGTAATATTTTTGTTCATTTTTTGTATTTTTACGTGATCTGCGCATTTAAATTAAAAACGCCAAAACTTAGTGCTCGAGTCTCCGATTACAATGATATTTGTCTTCATTTTTTTATTTTTACGCGATCTACGAATCCAATTCAAAACGGCTATAACTTGGCACTCGGGTGTCTGGTTAGAGAAATATTTTTGCTCATTTTTATATGTTTATGTGATCTACGCATTTAAATTAAAAAAGGCCATAACTTGGCGTTCGGGTGTCCGATTACAATGATATTTATCTTCATTTTTTGTATTTTTATGCGATCTACGAATCCAAATTAAAAATAGCTATAACTTGGCGCTTGGATGTCTAGTTAGAGTAATATTTTTGTACATTTTGTGTATTTTTATGTGATCTGCGCATTTAAAATAAAAACGATCAAAACTTGGTGCTCGGATGTTCGATTACAACGATTTTTGTCTTCATTTTTTGTATTTTACGCGATCTACGAATCCAAATTAAAAATGGCTATAACTTGGCCCTCAAGTGTCTTGTTACAGTAATATTTTTGTTCATTTTTTTGTATTTTTAAGTGATCAGCGCATTTAAATTGAAAACAGCCAAAACTTGGTGTTCGGCTGTCCGATTATAATGATATTTGTCTTCATTTTTTGTATTTTATGCGATCTACGAATCCAAATTAAAAACAGTGAAATATACACACACCAAGAATGCATGGAAATGAGATAATCACACTAACACATCGCCAATAATAATTGTAAATTCATAATTAGCATGCTCAATATATCTATAATTGTACAATAATGCATGCTAATCACAAACCAATCAATCAAACAATCACACCCACAAGAGAATGGAAGGCGCAATATACAAAACGAGGTAATCCACGAAGGAAGACCTCAAAATACAAAACTTTTACTAAAATAAATCGTTGGTTACAAACTCAACAACTCGATGGATCGACTCCTCGACTCTATACTCTTGCTGACGTTTGTTCGACTCTTCATTTCACCAATTCCTTTAGTAAAAGCCCTTCGACTCCTCGAAGACACGAACGCTGAATCCTCGAAAACTCACTTGCTAAATCCTCAACGCTTCACATATTCGAATTCCTTCGAATCAACATAGATGAATGAACTCTTGGCTAAGAAAGTGAGAGAATACTTGTGCGTTCTAGGCTCAACAACTTGATGTATATTCTCTCTGTATATATAGCCTTTGAATGTGCTCTGTCAATATTAATACCAATCAGACCAACCAGAGCTCGAATTAGGGTAAAATAGGCTGAGAAACATCACATCGAGGGAAAGACGCTCCCGCGATCTTCCCACGATCTTCCCGCGGGATCCCGCAAATTAGAGCGGTCTACCCGCACGGCTAAAACCAAATTTTCAGCTCTCGATTTTTACCGCGGCTACCCGCGGTCGTCCAGTGTAATACAACTCCGAGTGCTGATCTGACTTCCTGCGTTATGAAAACTTGCTTTTCTGAGGCCTATTACAATTCCAATCACATTAGGACTCTAGTGTTTTAGCCTACACTAAGTCTAACGTAAATACATTTACTATTTGATCATGAATTGCCAATTTACAATGTTTGGACTTAACAATCTCCCCCTTTGGCAATTCCATGTCAAAACAACAAAACAAAAAAATATATTACAAATAAGACCATCCTAAACTAACCGCTCTCTCAATTGGTAGTGGCTTACTCTCAAGTATAAGAGGTTGATAGTGGCTTACTCTCAAGTATAAGAGGTAGGTTGTGTCAAGTCTAAGTGAGTCCTAGATCATTTCCACAGGGAACAAAGGTGTGCCTAAGTGTTAGGAACCTTGTTTTCAAAAACACTTGCAAAAATCTCAAAAAGAAAATATAAAGAAATGAAAATCTTTTTTTTTTTTTTTTGAAATTTCTGAATAAGTAATTGAAAATTTGATTTCAAATAATTGGGAAAACGATTTGGAAATTTAAAAGAATACACTTAAACTAAGAATGACACACTAAAAGAGCAACCAATTCAAACACTTAACCAAGTACGTGAATTACTTAAACACTCGGATTAATGGAAATACTTGGTTCTAACCTAGTCCGGTAATATCCTCGAAGGCTTGGACTCGAATATGAAATTAACTCAACCTAACCTTTACACATGTAAGATCAGGCTGAAAAATTCAACGTTAAAAATCTTATTTCATAAAGAAATTGTAATTCCGGGGTTTTGAAGTCAAGTTCGAAATCACCGGGACATGGAATTAACCTCCGATTCACTTTAGTGTAAACGGGGGTCAATTGTATCACAGGGTTTCATTTTCGAAAAATTCAACCTAAAATTACAATTCTTATGTTATCATTCAAAAGATAATGAATTCATTTCAATTTGTTCTATCCGAGTCCAAGACCTTCCATTTCATTACGAACCTAGGTTAAAACCAAGAAAAGCCCTAGCCTAGCATAGCGAAAGCATAAGCAGAACAATTCGAAAAGAAAAACATCTTTAATATGCAACAAAACACAAGAACGAAATGAATCGAAAAGGTTTAAAACAAATTTGAAAGTAAATCAATACAAACTAAGTCTGCGAAACACTACGAAGCAAACATACCAGACAAAACACTTAAAACATGAGATTTCTATTAAAACGAACTAACAAATTAAAACTTACACATGAATTGTACTGCGAAAACAAAATCAAACTTGAACAATCCAAAGTGAAAGCAACGAATCCAAATCCTTAATGCAATTCGAATGTAATTTTTACATTAAACCCTTAGAAGAGAAAATATGAACTTTTCCTAGGGTTCTGAACCCCCTAACATCAAAATTCTACCCTTTTATATCATTACAAAATTTAGGAGCAAAATGGTAAAATTACACTCTAAACTTCTTTTGAACTTGTGCTAGAAGAGTCCTCATGGGCGCCCATGGCTGAAGTGGGGCGCCCATGCTTGTGGTGTTTGATGAAGTCCTCAAAGAAATAGCCAAAAACAGCAGTCAAGACTCCCCCTCTGTGGGCGCCTACCTGATGAAGAGTGGGGCGCCCAAGGTGGCTCATGGGTGCCCATGCTTATAGGTGGGGCGCCTATGGTGGCTGCTCTTCAACTGTTCCACGAAAAGCCTCTGAGAACCTACTTTTCCTCCCAAAATCTACTCTCTGTGGGCGCCCATCTGCTATAGGGTGGGGTGGCCATGCTTTTGGTGGGGCGCCCATGCTTCTGTTCCATATTCACCAACTTTGTTTCCTTGCTCCTTTGGCCTCTCTTTTCATCCTTCTTCACCAAGTGAAGCACCGAAACCTACAAAAGTCCAAAAGCACATAAATTAGCTTATTTCCTTAAAAGATATAAGATTTATATAAATAGAACACTTAAAATTATTCACATAATCATGGTAAGTTTGCATTTTATGTGCTCAATCACACCCCCCAACCTAAATATTGCTAGTCCCTAGCAATGCATGCAATAAACCATGAGGTATACAAACGATTGCTAAAACATCCATGACATGCAAATATTTAATCAATGCAAAACAAATAAAATAAACTCTAAACTAATGTGAAGTCCATTTTCGTAGAAACACACGGCCACACTTAGCGTGTGTGGCAAGCCCTTTAAACCCCAAGATTCCCCCCAGTGGATGAGTAAGGTCTCGTGAGGGTTCGTAGTGATGATACCCACAAACATCTATAGTATAGTCTCAAGGTGTCAAAGAATGATTAAGGTCAGCAACGAATCAAGTTCAAACTCAACAAGTCACAAAACTTAAATATCATGTGTAATTCCCAAATGCTAAGCATGAATGCATGTACTATCAAAAATGGAAAAGCATGTGTGCAAAACAGTTGCATTTATTCAACAAGGTCTCAAGAGCATAATTGAAACTAAGTTTCAACTTCAAAAGTTCACAAGGTTGACCACTCATAGAAAGAAACTCACTCATTAAAGGTTCACTCATACCTATGAGCACATAATGCAATGCTCTCCTAGTTGCACACAACCATACTAATAAGTGAGTGTATTGAATTGAGATTCCGAGTGGATAGCTCATATCAAAAAGTTCCAATGCCATGCAATAGATTACACCACACAACTCACACAAGGCCACTACATGCACACACAAGAGTTGCTCACTTGGAATCTACTAGGTCCTTGATCCAGTTGTAACTTGGCTATGAGGTAATGGTTAAACAACGAAAGTTATGGAAATCAAAACACATGCCTTGGGATAAATATGCTCAAGTACGCACGAGTCCCAAATTATCCATTTCCTTTCTATACCCTAACCAACAGCACAAAGTGTATTCACAAACTTACAATCTACTTTTAGGACCTTCTTAGCAACTGCACTAAAAAGCATAAGTCCCACAACTGAATCAACAAAAGGAATAAGGAAATTTTTTTTCTTGTTTTTTCTTAAATTTTTTTTTTGGTATTCTTTTTTTTTTTAATGATGACGAATGAACTATACAACGTATAAATTCTCATCCCAGCATTCATCCTCATTTGCATCTCTAAAGCTTACAGTCCCAACCCCACATTCCCAACTTAGACTTTGAGGCATTTTCCTAGCCCAAGACATATACGGGTAAGGCTTAAAGTGTGTGAATGAGGTGTAAGGGATATCATATGAGAGGTGTACCAAGAAGATAAGATTTTAAATCACACACTTTATTGTAAAGCTTCAAGTTGGTTCCTAGGATAATGTCATATCAAGAAAGGACAAAAAAAACTCAAAATAGCAAAGAGGGCCTAGCATCATGTTCTAAGCTCACAAACAACTCATATGTGCCAAGTGACTACTCATGCAAGTGTGTGATGTAACTAGGGCATTGAAAACAAAAATAGAGAACAATTGAGCTGAAATAATGCGCAACCCCTCATGAAAATAATAATAACAGACTCAAAAGCTCACCATAGGGGTATAAGTCTCTACTTAGTCCAAAGATGCTCAATTGACCAATGTTACACAAAATTCACTCTTAAGCACATAAATTCTTCCATAATAGCCAAGAATGCACAAGGTCCTAACACACTCAACTTAAATTATGTTTCCCGTCAAAACTTAAACATGACTCATTTTTTCCACTCTCTCACTCAAATTCACCATCAACCAAACCAAAAAGGGCCAATATGCAGGTATAAGTGTGCTAAGTCATGTATGTAAGCTCAAAAATGCTCAAAATTTGAAAAATTTGACAATTTTAGCATAAAGGGTCATCATGCAAACTCTACCCCCAACCTAAACTAAACATTGCCCTCAATGTGAGAACTATGATGCATATGTGAGTCCGTAGTGTGCAAAGTGAGAATGATGATGATGAGCATAAAAAACAATCAATATGTAACACATAAGCCAAGCATGCACGTAAAACAAGAATCCCCATAAGCAATAAAGAACACCCCCAACCTAGTTTTTACAGCACTTCCAATAACAACCAACAACATATAGCCAAGTGTTACGCGCAAAATGTAGAAACAGAAGGTAAAAAGGGTGGATATTACCACAAGAGCTTCCTTATTTCAAGAAAAGAAAAAACTATATAAGAGAAAAGGCTAGAAAGAAAATAAAAGAAAAATAAAGGGAAAATAAGACAAGAAAAAGAGTTAGTAGGAAACGTAAGCAAATATAAGAAAACCAAAAGAAAGTAAACTACAACACCACAAAGAGGGTGTTGACTTGCATTAAAGAAAAAAAAATAAAGAGAGTACAAAAGATCACCCTAAACTAACTCTAGCCAACACTCCAAAAAGAAAGTGTTAGGGCTATACACAGTGAACCACAAAACAGAGACGTAAACTAGCAACACCAGGTCACATATCAAACTAGCCTAACAAACTACGGGCTTTCCAGGTGATCAAAATATGGGTCAGGAGGAGGTGGAGCAGTAGGACCCATAGCACGAAGAGCTGCAAGAATCGAATCCAGAGTGACACCCTGAGATCTAGAAGGCAACGCTGGGCAGCTTGCTCCGCTACAATCCCATCCAAGGATCGACGTTGGGCGGCTTGCTCAGTTTCCATATGTCGTAACCTATCATCCATACCCCGAAGAAGATCTCGCTGTAACACTACTGCACGGGGTCATGGAGGAATATCCTGCACTGGTGGTGTGGAAGAGGTAGAAGGTTCCGCATCTGAGAAAGACGACTCACGCAGACGCAGTTGAGCTATGCACCTCGCACCAGTAGACTCAGAAATCAGAACAGAAGGACTAACAGTGTGAGCGGTCTCATCAACATTCACGTCAAAGTGCGCCAGTAGTTCCGTGATGAGACCACCAAAAGGCAATACTAAACGGCTGGTAGTAACTCCCGCACGCTGAATGATAGTGTCAAAGAGCACTGAAGTGAGGTCAATAGGCACGTCTGTAGCAATAGCATAAAGCAACAATGCCCGCTCATGACTAATTAAATCATCATGGACAAGCGGGAAAATCTGGCTACAAGACAGCTTATGAAGAACACGGTAGAAAGAACTCAAGTTCTTTTTGGAAAACTGTGGAACAGGACCCCAAGTCCTATGAGCACCATCAGACAGAGCTCTAGCCAACATGTCACGAGAAGGGCGAGAATCATCTGGAAAAGGGTACCCAGGGTCAGCCACCCGTGGAATATCTAGAAAGGAAGCAATGGTGGATGCTTTGAAACGAAGACGCCGCCCCCGAACCTGCACAAGAATCTATGAAACCCCCGCCCCAGAAGGATAAACTTTAACATTAGAATAGAACTCCCACACGAGCATGGGATCAGCTGAATCACAGAAAGTCATCACCCTAACCCAACCACGTCTAATGAGGGTAGTGTGAAGATCAAGAAAATCTGTCAACCGAATGCCTCGTTCACACAACACGGGCTTGTGGCTCCAATAATTATCAAACCATGCTTGGCGGCTCTGATTTCTAAACCGAGTATGATCAAAAAGCAAATCATCCTCATCCCTGTCCATTACATCTTCAGAGCTTGAATTTTTAGGAGTGATGGAGGAAACATTGTCAAATGAAGAAGCAGCAGCCCCCTCAGAAAGCTCAACCTCTTCCTCCTCAAATGAAGAAGAAGTTGGTGGTGCATGATCATGCCGCCTCTTGGAACAAGCGGTGTGAGAAGTTCCACCAAAGTCCTCCCTACAGGCTTGTTTCCTTGACCGTGGCATAGCTAAAGGCAGCCCAAAACACTCAATCTCCACAACAATCTCAAGTGTCCAAACCAACAAAGAATGTTCCTCACAAATGCCCAACAAAGTAGACTCACCACTTAAGATTGGCAAAATATCAAACACTTGGTATGATCACGTTGGTTCCACTTGCACACGTCTCAAAAATCAAGTCCCCACCTTTAAAAACAACCTTCTTCCACCCAAGAGCATGAAACTAGGATCACAACTTCAAATAACAATCTCTACCCGACCTCGGCATTTACTCAAACACTTGGTGGGCACCTTTCTAACACACTTTTCGCAATAAACAACTCCATGTCCAAACCTCCCAAAATTAGCAAATCAACTCAAAAATCAGTAAATGAACTGAACTAAAGCCAAAACTCACAGCCCATACACCAAACAATGGATCCCCAACTTACCTTCAAAAGGAAAAAGCCATTACTTCCACCATTCAACACATACCCACGAAATAGAAGGAACAAGCTATTAAAAACAGCCTAACACGACCAAAAGAAGTAGAAAACCAACATAGATGGAAGAAGGAACATGGAGACCAAGAGTGTG
The DNA here is from genome assembly GCA_019916065.1 of Vitellaria paradoxa. Classification (NCBI taxonomy): domain Eukaryota; kingdom Viridiplantae; phylum Streptophyta; class Magnoliopsida; order Ericales; family Sapotaceae; genus Vitellaria; species Vitellaria paradoxa. The sequence goes on along the minus strand of CM034243.1, from coordinate 21,338,257 downwards.
GAAGGGTGGAGCTCACGGGTGGAGAAAAAGAACTTGGGCACGGGTGTGTGCTCAAATAGCCGAGTGTATGCTGAAATTAGGAGGAAATAGCAGAAAATTGAAGGTCACGTGACCTTTTAAAAAGGCACATGCAAGCTTCGGCGCCCATGTGGGAATGTGGGGTGCCCATCAGAGGACACGGGTGCCCATACTATAGGTGGGGCGCCCCACTTGGGCTGGGACAATAGAAAACTTTTTTTTTTTTTTTAAAATACCAGAGTATGGACAAGAGCAACTCAAGACACAAATCTAAACTCACTCATACCAAACTTCAAAACAATAATTCTCTAATCTAAAACAAAACCAAACAAAACAAAAGGAAACAAAACACTATTTACAAACTCGGGCTCTAAACTTTCATTCGAAAGGAGGTGGGTCGGTCAACTCCCACGTCTCGATCTCAGCCACGAAACTCTCCAAGTATGGCTTGAGACGATGGCCATTCACTTTGAAAATAGTGTTGTTGCGTGGGTTATGCACCTCACACACACCATGCTCTGAAATGGAAGTTATGACAAAGGGACCCGACCATCGAGACCTTAGTTTCCCGGGGAAAAGATGTAACCTAGAGTTGTACAACAAGACTCTCTGGCCCACTTGAAAGGATTTCCTAAGGATGTGTCTATCATGTAAATCCTTCATTTTAGCCTTGGCAATTTTTGCATTCTCGAAAGCATCATTTCACAATTCATCAAGTTCATTCAGTTGAAGCTTCCTAAGAGTGCCGGCATCATCTAGACTTTCATTGTATTACCGGATTGCCCAGTAGGCTCGATGCTCCATCTCAACAGGTAGATGGCAAGCCTTGCCAAAAACAAGATGATAGAGAGACATGCCTAGAATAGTCTTATAAGTCGTACGATTCGCCCACAACGCATCGACTAGCCGCAAAGACCAATCTTTACGTGTGGGTTTAACCGTTTTCTCAAGAATACCTTTGATCTCCCTATTTGCCAACTCAACCTGGCCACTATTTTGGGGATGATAGGAAGTCCCCACCTTATGAGTCACACCATATCTACACATTAAGATACTCATGGGCCGATTGCAAAAATGCTTACCACCATCACTAATGTTGGCCCGGGGCATCCCAAAACGTGAAAAGATATACTCCTTCAAGAACTTGACCACCACACGATGGTCATTGGTGCGAGTGGCAATGGCTTCTACCCATTTAGAAACATAATCTATGGCTACAAGAATATACTAAAAACCAAACGATATAGGAAACAGGCCCATGAAGTCTATCCCCCAACAATCAAAGATTTCCAAGATGATGACAAGATTTTGGGGCATTTCATTTCGTTTGGAAAGGGCTTCTAATCGTTGGCATCAGTCACACCTCAAACAAAAGTTATGCATATCCTTGAACATTGAGGGCCAATAAAATCCGCTTTGAAGAATCATAGCGGTAGTTTTTTGGCAGAAAAGTGACCCTGCAAGCCAAGGCATGGCAAAACCCAATGACACTAGAAATCTCACTATCTGTAATGCATCGTCTCACAATTTGGTCAGAGCAATACTTATAAAGGTAAGGCTCATCCCAAAAGAAGCTACGCACATTGCATAAGAACTTAGCTCTGTCAACCTTCGCCCAATGGGAAGGCATCTGGCCAGTCACTAGAAAGTTAGCAATGTCTGCATACCAAGGAAGATGGTTAGGAGAAGTAGTGCTTATGTGCATAATGTGCTCATCAGGGAAATGTTCATTAATCGGATGGTCACTCAAGTTAGACAAATGAAGTCGCAAGCGTGACAAGTGGTCAACTACCACGTTCTCTACTCCTTTCTTATCTTTAATCTCCAAATCAAACTCTTGGAGGAGTAGCATCCATCTAATCAGACGAGGCTTAGCCTCTTTCTTGGCAAGAAGATATTTCAAGGCTGCGTGGTCAGTGAAAACTATGACACGAGATCCCACCAAGTATGACCTAAACTTGTCTAGGGCAAATACTACTGCTAGAAGCTCCTTTTCCGTAATGGTATAATTCACTTGAGCCTCATTAAGAGTCTTACTAGCATAGTAAATGAAAAAAGGCTTCCCTTCTCTCCTTTGCCCTAAAACGGCTCCCACTGCAAAATCACTCGCATCACACATAGCTCAAATGGTAAGGACCAGTCCAGGCTTTGGACAATTGGTGCAGTGGTGAGCAGGTGTTTAAGTCTGTCAAATGCCTCTTGGCATGAGGTTATCCACTCAAAAGGAACATCATTGGACAACAATAAACATAAGGGTCGGGCCATAGAACTAAAGGACTGGATGAATCACCGATAGAATCCGGCATGGCCAAGGAATTATCTCACGTCTTTCACACATCTAGGGGTAGGCAAATTTTGAATCAACTCCACTTTTGCTTTGTCAACCTCAATCCACCGACATGATACTATATGCCCCAAAACTATCCCTTGTTACACCATGAAATGGCACTTTTCCTAGTTCAGCACCAAATTACTCTCCTCACAACACACTAACACATTTTCAAGGTTAGTCAAGCACTCATCAAATGTATCTCCATAGACGGAGAAATCATCTATGAACACCTCCAAGAACCGCTCGACCATGTCATTGAAAATGCTCATCACACACCTTTGAAAAGTCGCAGGTGCGTTACATAACCCAAATGGCATGCGTCTATATGCAAATGTGCCAAATGGACATGTGAAAGTGGTCTTCTCTTGGTCCTCTAGCGCTATCTCAACCTGATTATATCCTGAGTACCCATCTAGGAAGCAATAGAAAGACTTCCCCGCTACTCTCTCAAGCACCTGATCTAGAAAGGAAAGTGGGAAATGGTCTTTCCGAGTCACCGCATTCAAACGCCTATAGTCAATGCACATACCCCACCCAGGTTGGGTGCGTTGAGGCACTAACTCACCTTTCTCATTCTCAACCACAGTGACACCAGACTTCTTAGGAACAACCTGAGTAGGACTCACCCACCTCGAATCAGAGATGAGGTAAATGATACCCGCATCAAGCAACTTAAGCACCTCCTCTTTTACAACTTCCTTCATATTGGGGTTTAGCCGTCTTTGCATTTTCCTCACCGGCATAGCATCATTTTCGAGGTATATATGATAAAAACATACTAAAGGGTTGATACCTCAAAGATCCGCCACAGTCTAACCTAGTGCTCGACGGTGGGCACTCAACACAGCTAACAATCTCACTTCCTGTGCTTTCTCCAAACTTGCTAACACTACTACGGGAAATGTCTCACCCTCCCCTAAGAATGCATACTTAAGTTCACTCGGTAATGGTTTCCTAGAAGGGCAAGAGGGACACTCAATTGATGGTTTGGGCTTAATCAAAGAAGGCTCCAAAGACTCAAAAATCGGTACCCAACCACTAACTACCATGACATTCTCAGTCTTATCTTTCAATTCTCCAGCATGTATGCAATTCTCTCCATCCAACACTGCACATCTCTCACTCCTCACTAAAGCACGCTCCAAAGGGTCCTCCAAATAAGACTTCTCAAAGTAATCCTCACTCAAGGCATGGATCACATCCACCTCCCTAATATCCTCACACTCTCCCATTTGCTTTCCTACCCGAAAGATATTCATCTCCATGGTCATATTCCCAAAAGAAAGTTTCATTACCCCATTTCTACAATTGATCACAGCATTCGACATAGCAAGAAATGGTCTACCAAGGATTACCGGGATGGATTGGGTAGGGTTTGGAATGGGTTGAGTGTCCAAAACTATGAAATCAACTGGAAAGTAGAACCTGTCTACTTGGACCAGTACATCCTCCACCACACCCCTCGGCATTTTGACTAAATGGTCAGCCAATTGCAATATCACTCTGGTGGGTTTTAGCTCACCTAAGCCTAGTTGCTGATAAACAGTGTAAGGCAATAGGTTAACACTAGCACCTAAATCTAGTAGAGCTCTATCCACAATGTGATTCCCTATGATGCAAGAAATTGTTGGACACCCCGGATCCTTGTACTTAGGGGGTGTGTCCCGTTGGATTATGGCACTAGCTTGTTCTATCAAGAAAGCTTTTTCCTTGACATTGAGCCTCTTCTTCACAGTGCACATATCCTTGATAAACTTAGCATAAGAGGGATTCTGCTTGATAGCCTCAAGTAACGGGATGTTGATTCTCACTTGTTTGAACATCTCATAAATTTCTAAGTTCAACATCTCATTCTTGCCCTTTGCTAATCTCTAGGGAAAATATGGTCTAGGTATGTGCTCAACAGGATGGTCTATTGGCCTAACCAATGGCCTTTCACTAGCTTCCTCTTCACTCTCTTTTTCAACCCCTCCATTCTCTTTCTTATCCTCCACTTTCCCTTCCTCCTGCTCTTTTTCATTCTTTCCACTCTCAATCTTTTCGACCTCGCCGCTACCCTTTGAACCCAACTTTTTACTAGGGACATTGGCTCTAGGGTCAATTGGCTTTTGAATGATCTTACCACTCCGCAGAGTGGTGACAGCTTGAACGTGCTCATGTGAGGTAGCACCCGAGGTCGACGACTCAGTCATGTTCGCCCGGCCTTTCTAGTTGGGAAAAGGTTGTGCAGGGAGTTTACCACTCTGAGTGGTACTCATAGCCTAGGTCAACTTAGAGACTTGGCCCTTAATGTCATCCAAAGCCTGAGTTACTTGATTGTTGATGTTCAGTTGTTGTTGCATAAATTGATTAAGAGTATCCTCAATAGGTCTCTTATGTGGAGGTTGGTATGCAACAGAACTGGGCTATTGGAATTGGGGTGATGGTGAAGGAGGTGGTTGCTGAAATGATTGTCCTGAATTATCATTCCTCCACGAGAAACCGGGATGGTTCCTCCACCCTAGGGGATAAGCATTGGAAGCTTGGCCTCCCCCTTAGTAAAGGACATGTCCACTTTGTGTATAAGGAGTATTTCCTTGACCCCTGTTCTGGAATGGACGGTTTGGTGCATTGTTGATGTAAGCTTGACCATAGGCTATCTCCCTAAGCAAAGGCAATTCAGGGCACGAATTTGCATCATGCCCCATTTGATCACAAGCGACGCAAACCACTTTCTTCTCAACCAACTTTTCCTTGTTCTTCAGTTCAAGTGACTCAAGCTTATGTTGCAAAGCGGCTAACCTAGTCTACAAATCGTCACTCTCACTCAACTCTAATTGGCGACTAGGTACAGGATACTTATGTTCAGAAGATGAGGGTGGTCCAATTTCCCAATCATTTGAGTCTTCGGCTACCATGTCAAAGAAATCTGACTACCACCTGCCAAACGGTCCGGACCACAGTGTGTTATGCGCGCGCGGCTTCACTCCGTCTTTTAGGGTTTTCTTTACAACTTCTTTAGAACATCTGCTACATGGCCGACCCAAGGGAGCCCTAGTTGTTAGTTCTACATACTTTAGGAACCTTTTTTTCATATTTTCAGATACTTTGAGAGTTTTAGAATAGCTTTTTTTAGAGAGTTTTCAATTACTTGTCTTGTTTATGGAGTTGTTCGATGTTTGGTTATTCTTTGCTGCACTGCTCTTTCATTACGTAGTTTCAGAGTTGCTTGCCGTGTAAGTTGACTTTCGTTTCGTTAATTTAATATATATTATTTATTATTTTCTAGTGGTAGATCTAATGTTTATGCTTTCGTTTATTGCTTTCGTTTCGTTTAAAATCATGCTAGAGTAGAAACCCTAGTTCTTGATTCACTGAATCAATGAAGGGTGATTCGTTATAAGTTGAGGGATGAACGTAGATCCTTCGCATGGGTTTTGAAAACCTATGTGAAGTGATCTACAATTTTCAAATCTGATTTGTTTGTTTAGAAAACTTTTTAACTCGAATGTTTTTATCATAAAATATTTCCAGTTTTATTTTCCATAATGAAACGTGAGTTTAAAACTTTGTATCGAGAAATTTTGGAATCTATTCACTCCTAAATCAGATTTGAACTCGAATGTTTTTATCATAAAATATTTCCAGTTTTATTTTCCATAATGAAACGTGAGTTTAAAACTGTGTATCGAGAAATTTTGGAATGTATTGAAAATATTTCCCAATCTATAGATCCTTTGACGTGAACTATAGATTGTATTTTAAATCATCCCTTGGCAAAATAACGAATTACCTGGAATTGTGAAAGTTGAATCAAGAACTCTTTTAAATATTATTGTCTTAAGTTAAATCACTTTTGTTTGAATTGATTGCATTGCAAGTTCTAAATTAGAATAGCTTTTAATTTGAAAATATTCAATTCTCTTTACATTTAAGTTCAGTAACTTTAAATTGCTACGTTATTTCAAAGTAGTTTGCATTCTAGTTTAAATATCCCTTTAATTAGTTTGTATCTTGTTTAATCCTTCAATTTGCAATTCTCTTAAATCCAATTTAATTCAATTGAAATCTCAATTCACATTTAAACCTAAAATTCATATTTGAACTTAGAAACTGAAACTTATAGGCTCCCTGTGGATTTGATCTCGGACTCACCGAGATTAAAACTACACCGCACACCCTTGCACTTGGGGGTTAATTAGCACTGCACTATTCATAAGCGATCAAGTTTTTGGCGCCGTTGCCGGGGAGCCAAATTTTAGTTTTTAGGTTGTTTTCATTTTTAAGTTAACTTCTTTTTCTAAAAAAAAAAATAAAATAAAATTTTTTAACATGGATTATTTTCCTTATAATTCTGGTTCACCAGACACCATTCACCCACTCATTAGTTATTTAGGCAGCATTTATGGAATTGAATTTTGCCTAGAAACTTTTTCCATGTTACCTAAATTTTATGGACTTCAACATGAGGACCCTAGAGTTCATTTAGAACGTTTTGAGTCAGTTTGTTTCTATTGCACGAGTGGTTACATAGATAACACACTTAAGTATAATTTTTTCCCGTTATCATTATGTGGAGTAGCTGATGATTGGTGTCGTGCTGCTACTTGGTCCATTAATATTTGGGAAGAGTTACAAAATGATTTTATTGCAAATTTTCTCCCCAATTTTCAAAACTTCACTTTCCGCTTTCAAATTAGAAGTTTTTGTTTTAAGAAGGGTGAAGTATTTTATAAATGCTGGGAGAGATTTAAAAACCTTTTAGAAACTTTCCCAAATCATGGACTAGATTTAGGGTACATTCTAGGCATATTCTACAATGCTCTACCTTGTGAGTTACACCGAGCATTTGATAAAAGTTTGGGTAAGGAATTTCTTGACCTTACCCCAGAAGAAGCATGGTCATTTTTTGAATTTTTCTATGAACACACCAATCCACGAGAAAAACTTGAACCTAGTTTTGAACCTCATTCACTTGAAAGCCACACGGATTCTTTCCCACATCCTCCTACTTCACTTGATTCTCATGATCAATCCTTAGAAAATGGAGTAGGTGTGGGGCTTGATTACTTGGATATTGCTTGTCCCAACTCCACTCTACTCACCAAGGACCAGTCTAAGGAACCCCTAGATCATTGGCTTACTGAATCTAGCAATACACAAGTTGAGTCACTCTGCAAGCAAACTCAACATAGGGAAGAAGTTAACTTAAAAGTAGATTCTAGTGCACATGAGACTTCCACACATATTGACTCTACATTAGATGATACATTGTTCGAGTCCACAGCATGTCCTTATATTCGTCCACACACTGAAGCTGAAATAGCTGAATCTAGGGCCTTTTTGTTATTTGCACGAGAAAATTCTAATTCAAAAACCCTAGACTTTGAGTGGAGCGACTATTCTGATAATGGTTGCGATAATGAAGGGAATGAACCCTTTGACTTGTTCCCACCAAACTCTAACGTGCACGAGACTTCATCTGTTGAGAGTCTAGAGGACATGCCAACCAACACCACCACAGAGCTTGAAGCTCATCCCACCCTAACAACTCAGATGACCTTGGAAAGTCCTAAGACTTATTCTAAGAGCTTTAATGCCAGAGGTTCAGAGGAACACACTGTTAAGCCAGTCACTTTAGTTTCATCATGTGCCACTATACCACTCACTGAGACCACTTCTGATAATCTTTTCCTGTTGGGGCTAGTACACTTGATGACTTACCTGTTGAGACCCCTATATTTGAGTGGAAGTATGATTCTAATTATGGTTGGGTTCCTACTTCAATTACGCAGGACTCTTATGAGAGTGAATTTTCTTTATCATCCTTTGAGAGTTCGATAGACAAGCCTAAGAGTGAGAGTGGTGCACAACTCTTATCTTTTGCTGTCACCCCAACTAGGAATCTTACTGAGGGAACTGAACATGTTTTGACTAAGACTGACCACACATTTAGGGAAGTGGTGGAGACCAAAAAAATAGTTTGCATTGACTTTTTAGGTGTCGAGGGGATACTAGAAAACCCACAACTACATTCCATGTTCACATATGCAAATAAATTTGGGTCATATTTGGGATTCAAGGATTCCCACAAGGCCATGCATTTTCTAGTGTTTTCTGCACTAGGAGCACACTCATTTTCAGTACCTCTTGGGCCCAAGGAGAATATTTCATTCCTAAAGCCATTTGGTAAGGCTTGGGAGAGATTAGGAGTTGGATAGTATGTTTTGGCATTAACCCTTGTATATTAGTAGATTACATTTTATTTACTTATTTATTTATTTTAGTTTTCTTTCTGCCTAGATTAAATTTTAATTTTCATTTAGTTTACTTTTATTTGTTTATTCTAACATTTTATCTCGTAGAAGTTTTATTTTTTTCTTTTAGTACAATTTAATTCAAAGGAATAAACTGCTCAAGTTCTTTTCTTTTCTTCAAATAAGGAAGCTCTTGAGGTAATATCCTTCCTCTCCCTTTTATTTAGTTTTGCACTTCTAATTGGTACTTCACATACATAATTGTTCTTGTTGGGAGTGCTGTAGAATCTAAGTTGAGGGGATGTATTGGGTGATGCCTTAAGTGGCTTGAATAATGGGTGCATGCTTGGTTTAATTTGTGCTTTGTTCTTATTTGTGCCTTTGTTGTTATTGTTTCATGCTCATCATCATGCTCATTATTGCACACTACAGACCCACATATGCATCATGGTTCTCACATTGAGGACAATGTGAATTTTAAGTTGGGGGGTAGGGTTCGCATGATGACCTTTTGTGCCAAAATTGTAAAAATTAAAAATTTTTTGAGCATCTTTAAGCATAAATACATGAATTTAGCACATTTGTACCTACATGTCATCCTTTCTTTCTGGTTTGGTCGATTGTGGAATTAAGTGAGAAAGTGATGAATGAGTTTTGTTCAAGCTTTAATAGGAAACTTAGTTCAAGTTGATTGTATAATGACCTTGTGCATCTTTGACTATTAATAGAAGAGTTTATGTGCTTAGGAGTTGATTTTCTTTAACATTGGTTAATTGAGCATTCTTGGACTAGGTAGAGACTTATACTTCTTAATGGTGAGCTTTTGAGCCTATTATTCTTTTCTTGAGGGGTTGCACATAATCACAGCTCTTTTATTCTTCACTTTGGTTTCCAATGCACCAATTGCATCACACACACTTGCATTAGTTTCACTTGGCATATTATGAGTTGTTGCAAGCTTTGAACATGATGCTAGGCCATCTTTGCTATTGTTGGGCCTCTTTATCCTTTCTTGGTTATGAATTATCCTAGGAACCAACTTGAAGCCTTTTAAATAAAGTGTGTGACATATTTATATATATTTTTCTTGGTTCTCACCTCATATATTATCCCTTAGCCTTATTCACACACTTTTAGCCTTACCCTTACATGTCTTGGGTTGTGAAAGCGCCTTAATGTCAATGATGTGAATGGGGGTTGGGAATGAAATTTTTAAGAGCATATTGAGAGGAAATATTGGGTGGAGAATCTAGCTGATGTATTTTCATTATTTCAAAAAAAGAAAGAAAAAAAAAGAAAAAAAAAAGAAAGAAAAAAAAAGAAAGAAAAAAAAAGAAAAAAAAAGAAGAAAAAAAAAGGATTGCCATTTCTTTTTGTTCGTGTAATTCTGGGACGTGTGCATTGGATTGTGATTATTGAGAATGTCCCATGAGTCGTTTATTAGTTTGTGAATAAGCTTCTTGTTGTAGTTCTTGTTGGGTTTGGAAAGGAATTGGGTAGTTTGGGACTTGTGCGCACTTGAGCATCTTTATCCCAAGACATGTGCTTTGATTTCCATATCCTCCATTGTTAACCATTACCCCTGGCCAAGTTACAACCAAAACAAAGACCTAGTGGATTCTAAGCAAGCAACTCTTATATTTTGCATGTAGTGGTCTTATGTAGGTTGTGTGGTGTGATCTCTTACATATGCATTGGAACATAGTTATGAGCTGTCCACTTTGAATTTCATTTCAGTTCACTCACTTATTTGTGGGGTTATGTGCAACTAGGTCAGCATCATATGCTAATAGGTGTGTGTGAACCCTTGATGAGTGAATTCCTTTTTTATGAGTGGTACCTTGTGAGCATTTGAAGTCAAAACCTAGCTCCATTTATGCTCTTGCAACCTTGTTGAATGAATGAAACAATTTTGCACACATGCTCTTTCTACTTTGATAGTCCATGCATTAATGCTTAGCACTTGGGAATTACACATGATATTTGGGTTTTGTGACTTGTTAGGCTTGAACTTGATTCATTGTTGATCTTAATCATTTTTTTAACACTTTGAGACCATACCATAGAATTTTATGGGTAAATTCACTGCAAACCCTCACGAGACCTTACTCGTCCATTAGGGGGAACCTCGGGGTTTAAAGGGCTTGCTGCACGTAGCTAAGTGTAGCCGTGTTTCCAACGAAAAGAGAAATAGGATGGTAGTTGCATTTCATTTTAATAAAGGGCATTGCTAGAGACTAGCAACGTTCAAGTTGGGGGGTGTGATTGCACTTGAAAAGTGTAATTACAAACTCCACATTTTGATACGCATTGATGCATTTAAGTAGTTAATTTCAAAGTTTTATCATTATTTTATTATTTATAGTGTTTATTCTCTTAATTGCAGGTAAAAGGGGAAAATACGTGAGATTAGCAGTGTTGAAAGTGGCTTCCGAGGAGGAAAAAATGGTCCAAAGTTCAAGATAGTTGAAGTGGTGTGCAGCTGAAGTTCCAGCTCGATACCTTGTCAGTATTTAGACCATAACTTTTCACTCACAACTCGGATTGACCTGATTCTTTTTGGGTTGGAAAGAAGACTCAAAGGGCTACAACTTTCGTGCTTTAGCCGAAGCCTGAATCGATCGTTTGCGAGGTCAAAATCGCAGTGGAAGTTGAGGATAGAAAGCTGTCAGAAGCAGCAAACGAGAAGCAGAACTTGAAGAACAAAGTTTCTGTGGTCCGGACCACCTGCCAAACGGTCCGGACCACAGTGTGTTATGCGCGCGCGGCTTCACTCCGTCTTTTAGGGTTTTCTTTACAACTTCTTTAGAACATCTGCTACATGGCCGACCCAAGGGAGCCCTAGTTGTTAGTTCTACATACTTTAGGAACCTTTTTTTCATATTTTCAGATACTTTGAGAGTTTTAGAATAGCTTTTTTAGAGAGTTTTCAATTACTTGTCTTGTTTATGGAGTTGTTCGATGTTTGGTTATTCTTTGCTGCACTGCTCTTTCATTACGTAGTTTCAGAGTTGCTTGCCGTGTAAGTTGACTTTCGTTTCGTTAATTTAATATATATTATTTATTATTTTCTAGTGGTAGATCTAATGTTTATGCTTTCGTTTATTGCTTTCGTTTCGTTTAAAATCATGCTAGAGTAGAAACCCTAGTTCTTGATTCACTGAATCAATGAAGGGTGATTCGTTATAAGTTGAGGGATGAACGTAGATCCTTCGCATGGGTTTTGAAAACCTATGTGAAGTGATCTACAATTTTCAAATCTGATTTGTTTGTTTAGAAAACTTTTTAACTCGAATGTTTTTATCATAAAATATTTCCAGTTTTATTTTCCATAATGAAACGTGAGTTTAAAACTTTGTATCGAGAAATTTTGGAATCTATTCACTCCTAAATCAGATTTGAACTCGAATGTTTTTATCATAAAATATTTCCAGTTTTATTTTCCATAATGAAACGTGAGTTTAAAACTGTGTATCGAGAAATTTTGGAATGTATTGAAAATATTTCCCAATCTATAGATCCTTTGACGTGAACTATAGATTGTATTTTAAATCATCCCTTGGCAAATAACGAATTACCTGGAATTGTGAAAGTTGAATCAAGAACTCTTTTAAATATTATTGTCTTAAGTTAAATCACTTTTGTTTGAATTGATTGCATTGCAAGTTCTAAATTAGAATAGCTTTTAATTTGAAAATATTCAATTCTCTTTACATTTAAGTTCAGTAACTTTAAATTGCTACGTTATTTCAAAGTAGTTTGCATTCTAGTTTAAATATCCCTTTAATTAGTTTGTATCTTGTTTAATCCTTCAATTTGCAATTCTCTTAAATCCAATTTAATTCAATTGAAATCTCAATTCACATTTAAACCTAAAATTCATATTTGAACTTAGAAACTGAAACTTATAGGCTCCCTGTGGATTCGACTTCGGACTCACCGAGATTAAAACTACACCGCACACCCTTGCACTTGGGGGTTAATTAGCACTGCACTATTCATAAGCGGTCAAAATCCATGGCATCCTCCACAGTCTTGTCAAAGAGGGTACCATTGCACATGGTTGAGACAAGTTGTTTGCGACTGGGAGTTAAAGACTCATGGAAGATACTCACTAACCTCCATGACTCAAACCCATGGTGAGGACATGCCATCAAGAGGTCCTTGAACCTCTCCCAAGCACGACAGAAGTTCTCATTAGACTTGCATGAAAACGTGGTGATCTGTCACCTATAGTGTTGTGTCTTTTGGGTTGGAAAATACTTTTTCAGAAACTCGGTTTGCATTTCGCGCCAAGTTCCAATTGAACGAGGGCGAAAGGAGCTGAGCCATAGTTTGGCCTTGTCCTTAAGGGAAAATGGGAACAGTTGGAGTCGGACAACATCCTCGTTGGCATTCGGGTCTACACAAGTGTTGGACATTTCCTCAAACTCTCTCAAGTGGTTATACGGGTTTTCAGAATCAAGACCATGAAAGTTAGGTAGGAGTTGGATGATTCCTAGTCTTAAGGTGAAATTGCCCCTATTCAAAGGCAAAATGATACAGGATGGTGTGGTTTGCCTAACAGGATTAAGGTGATCCCTAATCCTCCTAATTTCCAAGGCTCCATCATCCCCATTGACACTTCCATCCCCTTCTAAATTTGCCATTGAGTCTGACGATTGGGAGTTCGTGAGTGAAGCTAAGATAGGGGGCTTTAAAGGCTCAGGAATGTAGGAAGGGTTACTATGATCTAGAATGACTTCGACAACCTTGCCTGACCTCAAAAATATGCAGTGGACTACTATCCTAAGTTTGTTTGTGTGTTTTTTTTTTTTTTTTTTTTTTAAATCTAAAAGAAGAAAACTCCTAAAACCAAAGAAAAGAAATAAGAAAACAAATAAAAATGATATGTACAGAGAAAAGAAATAAAGAGCGATGTCACCTGGAAATCCAAATGTAACCGCACCGGCAAGTCTTCTTATCCACAAGTTCTCCGGGTTCAGCACACACACACCTTTGTTCCCCGGCAACGGCGCCAAAAACTTGACCGCTCTCTAAATTGGTAGTGGCTCACTCTCAAGTATAAGAGGTCGGTTGTGTCTAGTCTAGGTGAGTCCTAGGTCATTTCCACAGGGAACAAAGGTGTGCCTAAGTGTTGGGAACCTTATTTTCAAAAACACTTGCAAAAATCTCAAAAAGAAAAGATGAAGAAATGAAAATCTTTTTTTTTTTTTGAAATTTCCGAATAAGTAATTGAAAATTTGATTTGAAATAATTAGGAAAATGATTTGAAAATTTAAAAGAAATACACTTAAACTAAGAATGACACACTAAAAGAGCAACCAATTCAAACACTTAACCAAGTACGTGAATTACGTAAACACTCGGATTAATGGAAATACTTGGTTTTAACCTAGTCCGGTAATGTCCTCGAAGGCTTGGACTCGAATATGAAATTAACTTAACCAACCTTTACACATGTAAGATCAGGCCGGAAAATTCAACGTTAAAAATCTTATTTCATAAAGAAATTGTAATTCCGGGGTTTTGAAGTCAAGTTCGAAATCACCGGGATATGGAATTAACCTCCGATTCACTTTAGTGTAAACGGGGGTCAATTGTATCACAGGGTTTCATTTTCAAAAAATTCAACCTAAAATTACAATTCTTATGTTATCATTCAAAAGATAATGAATTCATTTCAATTTGTTCTATCCGAGTCCAAGACCTGATACCATTCGAATACAGTGTCTCCAAGATGTGCTATTAAAGTTGATCTCATGAAGGCCTATGATTCTGTGAACTGGGATTTCCTTTGGGAATTAATGCGACTAATGGGGTTTCCTACTCGGTTTTTGGTTTGGATAAAGGAATGTGTCTCTTCTCCTAGATATTCAGTTTCTATTAATGGAGAACTTAATGGCTATTTTGCAGGGAGGAAAGGTTTGAGGCAAGGAGACCCTATTTCTCCTTACTTGTTTGTTCTATGCATGGAGGTTTTATCTCGACTACTGGACCTTAAAAGGGAAACTGAGGATCTATCGCCTCCTAATTCTTCTTGTGATGATATGTTGCTTTGGGATAAAGAGAAAAAGCTTTTCTCCACTAAGGCTGTTTGGAACTCTTTGAGAGTTTCCACTCCACCCGTGAGCTGGTTCAAGGTAGTATGGTTTAAATTTCACATTCCTAGTCATGCTTTCATTCTTTGGCTGGCGGTTAGGAGGAAACTTGCTACCCAGGATAGGCTTCTATCTTTTGGCATGATTTCTACTATGAGATGTTTGTTCTGTGGAGCGTTACGTGAAGATCATGATCACTTGTTTTTCAATTGTTCGTTCACTTGCAGAATATGGAAATCTTTATTGACTATTTCAGGGTTGCAACATTCACCTAGTGATTGGGACGGTGTTATTACTTGGGCCTCTACAGTTTGTAAAGGCTCTACTTTACTTTCTTTGATTGGGAGGCTCACACTTGCTGCCTCGGTTTACGTGATTTGGCGGGAAAGAAATAGGAGACAATATGAACAGCAGTTCCAAGATGAGGTGACCCTCCTTAGTTCCATCAAGGATTTGGTAAGGTTGCGGCTTATGGATTGTTCGGGGTTTCCAAAAACGAATCAGAATTGCCTTCTTCTTCACCAGTGGAATCTTCCTCAATCTATTATTGAATAGTTTGTTGGTGTTTCTCTTGATTCTTTGTCAGAGAGTGCAGTGATGTTGAGAGTTGGGATATTTCCCGAGTTTTTGTTTGCTATTTTTTCACTTGGGGTTTCATGCTCATATTTGTAGGAGTGATTGGTGATTGATTTGTCCAGGGGTATGTCCCTGTGTATTTGTACATGAACTTCTAATTTTTTTGATTAATATATTTACTTTTACCTTTCAAAAAAAAAAAAAAAGAGTCCAAGACCTGCCATTTCATTACGAACTTAGGTTAAAACCGAGAAAAGCCCTAGCCTAGCATAGCGAAAGCATAAGAAGAACAATTCGAAAAGAAAAACATCTTCAATATGCAACAAAACACAAGAACGAAATGAATGGAAAAGGTTTAAAATAATTTTGAAAGCAAATCAATACAAACTAAGTCTACGAAACACTACGAAGCGAACATACCAGACAAAACACTTAAAACATGAGATTTCTATTAAAACGAACTAACAAATTAAAACTTACACATGAATTGTATTGTGAAAACAAAATCAAACTTGAACAATCCAAAGCGAAAGCAACGAATCCAAATCCTTAGAGTAATTCGAATGTAATTTTTACATTAAGACTTTAGAAGAGAAAATTTGAACTTTTCCTAGGGTTCCGAACCCCCTAACATCAAAATTCTACCCTTTTATATCATTACAAAATTCAGGGGCAAAATGGTAAAATTACACTCTAAACTTCTTCTGAACTTGTGCTGAAAGAGTCCTCATGGGCGCCCATGGCTAAGGTAGGGCGCCCATGCTTGTGGTGTTTGATGAAATCCTCAAAGAAATAGCCAAAAACAGTAGTCAAGACTCCCCCTCTGTGGGCGCCCACCTGCTGAAGAGTGGGGCGCCCAAGGTGGCTCATGGGCGCCCATGCTTGTAGGTGGGGCGCCCATGGTGGCTGCTCATCAACTGTTCAATGAAAAGCCTCTGAGAACCTACTTTTCCTCCCAAAATCTACTCTCTGTGGGCGCCCATCTGCTATAGGGTGGGGTGCCCATGCTTCTGGTGGGGCACCCATGATCCTGTTCCATTTTCACCAACTTTGTTTCCTTGCTCCTTTGGCCTCTCTTTTCATCCTCCTTCACCAAGTGAAGCATCAAAACCTACAAAAGTCCAAAAGCACATAAATTAGCTTATTTCCTTAAAAGATATGAGATTTATATAAATAGAACACTTAAAATCATTCGCATAATCATGGTAAGTTTGCATTTTATGTGCTCAATCATAAACTAAGACCTCAGAAAATAGGTTGTCCATTTAACTTTCTCCTCATTTTCGATTTCATTGGAGATGTAGGAAGTCCTCTCTCTCCCATCTATGCTTTGCTGATGATTTGATGTTATTTTCCCATGGAGATACCAACTCTGTTAACGTATTGAAAGAGGCTCTTGAGATATTCTCCTCCTTCACAGGTTTGCAACCTAATCTTCCTAAGAGTGATGTATTTATAGTTGGTGTTGATGATGATACTAAGTGTGCTATCATTGATATGATGGGGTTTAAATGTGGTTCACTTCCAATGAAATACTTGGGCATTCCTTTACTTTCATCTAAGCTTAAGGCTACAGATTGTCTTAAGCTGGAAAATAGGATACTCAAAAGGCTGAAGACTTGGACTAACAGGTTTCTTTCCTATTCTAGACGCCTGCAACTTCTCCAATCAGTGTTATTTAGCATTCAATCCTACTGGAGCTCTCACTTTATACTTCCAGCTAAGGTGGTGAAATCTCTTGAAGCAAAGCTGCGTGCCTTCCTTTGGAAGGGCACTTCACTCTCTACTACCAGTGCAAAGGTGGCCTAGGAGGAGGTCACACGTCCTAAGAAGGAAGAAGGATTGGGCATTAAGAAGACACATGATTGGAACCGAGCTTCCATGGCACGGTATATTTGGCTACTTTGTGATCCTAATTCTACTTCATTATAGGCACAATGGGTTCACTCTAACTTGCTTATCAGAAGTCAGTTTTGGATTGCTAAGGTACCTTGGGATTGCTCATGGTCATGGAGAAATTTTACAACTCAGACCCCTCATAAGGCCATATATCTCTTACAAGGTTGGACATGGTGCGACACTTTCTTTATGGTTTGACCCATGGATGCCAAACGGACCTATTTGTGATTCCATGAATGCTCGTGTAATCTATGATTCGGGGCTATCTAAATTTGCTAAAGTTGCTGCCATCATCAAGGAAGGAATATGGGCTTGGCCGGGGGTTAACACTCATGAGATGATGGATCTTCGAGTAGCTACTAATGCCATTCCTTTGTCAAACACATCCACAAATGATAAAGTCATTTAGAAGTCATCTTTTGGGAACACTTTCTCGATTAAGGCTGCTTGGGAAGTACTCCGGGAACATCACGATGAGGTACATTGGTATTCCATAGTATGGTTTAAATATCATGTACCTAGGTATTCATTTATTCTGTGGCTTGCTATTAAACAACGCTTATCCACCCAAGACAATCTCATGTCCCATGGTGTGTTGCTTCCTTCTCAGTGTTATCTATGTGAAGCTGCTTTGGAGACTCATTCTCATTTGTTCTTCTCTTGTTCTTATACTACATGGCTTTGGTATGAATTGCTTCGAAAGCTCGACCTTCAATGTCCAGTCTCCTCTTGGATAGAGATTATCTCATGGTGGGCTGCTTCTTGCTCGGGTAACTCACTACAACATCTTCTTGGTAGGCTAGCCTTCACAGCCTTGGTCTATTTCATTTGGAGAGAGCGTAATGCTCGACTATTTGGCACTTCTTCTCAATATGTGATCTCTTTGTGGAAGAATATTGAGGCTATGGTACGGATGAGAATCATGTCTTGTAAGAGCTTCCCTCAGTCTGATTGTAATAGACACTTAGTTCAAGTTTGGGCTCTTCCAGCTTCAACCTTGAAATAAGCTTCTTTTATACTTTTGGTCACTCGGTTTGTATTTCTTTATCAAATGAGTGAAGTTTTATTGGCCGGGGGTATGCCCCTGAGTATTTGTACATTATCTTCATTTAATCAATAAATTATTTATTTACCTTTCAAAAAAAAAAAAAAACTTGTTCCAATGTGATCCATCAACCTGCGTTGAAATCTTTTTCCATTCTGTACTTTGTAACGCTGCACACTCAACAAACTCATCAAGGCACCATGTGGAAGCAATGAATAATAATTTTTCTATCTCTCGATCAACTCATAATGAATCAGAACTGAATAATCAAATGAAACTATACATCCAAAACATAAAAACTCAGAGCAGTATAAAAACTCAAAGCATCATAATATAAACTGAGTTTCATAACATCAGATAACATTAGTACATCATCAAAAAGAAAATCATCACATCTCATAATTACAATCCCAAGTCTCACAATGAACACGCCTCCCCCTTTTTGACTTGGAATTGACAAACATCACTAAGCAGCATCTCCAGGAGCATCATTATCACCATGAGTAGCATCGCCACCGCGCGAAGCTCCCCCTGTGTGATGAACACTAGCACCATCTCCCTGAGCACCAGAGGGAGGAAAGAAGTCGCTCCCAAAAGGATCGCCAAATGGATACGAAAAAGTAGTCTAGTTCTGTTGAACTTGAGTCAAAGTGAGGTGCATCTCATTCTGTCGTGTCTCCATAGCTCTCAATCTGGCATCCATATCCATCTGAAAAGAATGTATCTCCACCTGTCTCACATCAACTGCATCAAACCGCTGATAAACGCTAGAATGAAATGCCTGACTCTCCCCCTGAATCATTGCTAACATAGCACCCAGCATATTTAGGTTATAAACAGGTGGGGTGCTAGAAGAAGGGGCAAAAGGATTAACTGGATGTGGAGTAAGATGAGGTAGGATAGGTAGAGGAGCAGCCTAAGGGACAGGTGGAAGTCTGGAATGAGTCCTACTCTGACGGGTAGACACATGATTGAGTGTATTAGGCATCCTAAGCAACTCATAGTTATAAGGTAACTCAACCCCAAGAGACAAGAGATAATGGGTAATGAAAAGATCGAATGGCATGGAATCAAAACGAGAAGTGGAATCACTAGCAGCAGTGATAAGGTGAAACATAAAAAGAGGCAAGTCGAAAGTACGACTAGAGACAATAGAGTGTAGAATGCGTCCACGACGCGAAGTGACTGCAGTGACCTGAAATGCAGGATCAATAGAGTTCACTACATACAAGTGTAGCATCCTGCAAACCTCTGTCAATCCCCGATGGGGAAGGGTCTCATTGACCTAAGCCGCTCGACCCTCAGTAAGGAAGTGAGCAATAGTGTGGGCTGGGGGACCGTCAGCATCAAGTATGGGCTCAAAATCAATATGCTCAGGACGGGGAATACTAAGAAAATCAGCAATAACAGCTGGGGTCAACTCAATGTCAATCGACCGAACATAAGAATGTAAGACACCAGCAGTGAGATCAATAGTATGCACATTGACATAAAACTCATGAACTATCTCTCCTATGGCAGAACCATAATAGAGTCCCTCAAGACCAGAATAGGAAGCATACTCAGACCATCCTAATCGCTCAAAACAAGCCTCTAAAGCTGGAAAGTCTCGAAGTAAGATATTACACTCAACAATGATAGGATGGTACATGACCGTGTCATCATAAAGAGACTGTTCACGGTCCCCCTAAAACGGTCAGAATCATGGGTAGGACGAGATCGACGCCTAGAACTCATGAATGAAGACAAATAGACAGATGTAGAATAAAACAAACTAGAAAATCATACCTGACACAGAGCAAGGAAATAGAAGTGCTGGACAGAAGGAGACAGGCGCGTCAGGATGACGTCAGAGTGAACAAGAACCAAATGAGGGTCTCGGTGGCTTTTAAAACTGCCAGACCACGGGAAGACCGTTCCCGTAGTGATCCCGTGCCCATCGCACGGTGATCCCATGCCCGTCCAACGGCGATCCCGCGGTGATCCCACGACTTTCCCGCGAGGAAGAGAATATCCCAGACTGCTCTCAGTAATTTCCCGCAAGTCAGAACACCCTAACTGCGAGCTTCCCGTGAAAAATCTTTTTTTTTTTAAATGTAGAAAATTAATAAAAAGAAACAAGAATACGAACATGAAGGGAAAAAAATATGAGAATTGTCATAACAATTTTAAGTCCTATTCCCTTAAATACCTAACAAAACAACAGTGCAAACTTGTAATAGACATAAGTAACAATGAAGAAAAAATTCCAAAACATGCTCTACTTATTATGTCATGCGATGTTCACACATGTCATACCAGTGGTCAAATGCCGGTGTAGTGTGTGAGAACGAGGTATGAGAAGATCAAAAAACACTACTTTTCACAGACTTACAAGATATTCAATAAAGCTCTTTTTGTTTTCTCAGTTGAGTCAAGTAGAAATAGCAGTGAAAGTTCTTCAACTCAATACACCTCAATGCATTGTTTTCAACTAAACTCCAATTAATTTTTTTTTTTTATTTCGTTCTCCCCTTTCTTTTTTTTTTTTTTTTTCTAAATGGCGGCTTTCACACACTTATGGGTAGGTAGCCTTCTTCCTATATCGTCAAACCCAGAGGGTGGTTATTTTGATAACCCGCACATCAACAGGCTAACTTTCACTCTATCCCATATGGTAGCCCTTTCTAAGTTTATACGTAACTACAATCAATAGTCCAAGAAAGAGTATTTAAGGAACACACATAAGTAAGAAAAAATAAGGTCTTGATTCCTACCCTCAATGATTTTTTCAGTCAGGCACACCACTACCATGATGAGGAACATCAAAACATAACTTTCAAGAATGTTAAGGAAGTCAATGTCATATCCGTTATGTAAATTAAAAGCAATACTTCCATGTTTTGATATGTATGTGAAGGAAAAGTTCTTAGAATTATCATGAAATCATCCCAAAAAAAAATAATACCTATATCAATATAAACAAAATAAAAAAAAAATCAACATACATTTAGGTGCGCTCTTTAATCTAAGGAACAAATACCAAGAGATGACCTGAGAGATTCAAACTTCAAGTGGTCCAATGGTTTAGTGAAAATGTTAGCTAGTTGGTGTTGCGTCTCAATGTGCTCTAGAATGATAATTTGATTTTCAACTAACTCACGAATGAAATGGTGTCGGATGTCAATGTGTTTGGTACGTGAGTGTTGCACAAGATTCTTAGAGATGTAAATGGCTCTAAGGTTATCACAGTAAACGGTCATAGTTTTTTGTTCAACTCCATAATCAGCTAGCATTTGTTTCACCCAAAGAAGTTGGGTGTAACAACTACCAGCAGTGATATACTCAGATTCAATAGTGGACAAGGATACGAAGTTTTGTTTCTCACTATGCCAAGAAACTAGATTAGTGCCAACATAAAAACATCCCCCAGAAGTACTCTTCCTATCATCTACACAGCCAGCCCAATCAGCATCAGAATACCCAGTAAGATCTACATTTATATCATGTGAAAACCAAATACCAAAATCAGAGTTCCATTCACATATTTTATTATTCTCTTAACAGCATGCACATGAGATTCTTTAGGATTGGACTGAAAACAAGCACAAGTTCCGACACTAAACGAGATGTCAGGACGACTAGCAGTAACGTATAACAAACTACCAATCATACTTCTATACAATGTAGGATCCACTAATTTACCAGATTCATCTTTAGAAAGCTTAGTAGAAGTGCTCATGGGGGTCCTAGCATGTTTACAATTATTAAGTCCAAATTTCTTAACTAGGTCTTTTGCATATTTGGATTGAGAAATGAAAATCCCATTATCTAATTGCCTCACCTGAAGACCTAAAAAGAAATTCAACTCCCCTATCATGCTCATCTCAAAATTATCTTTCATGTGTTCACTAAACTCAAGTGCAAATTCAGGAGAGGTATATCCAAGCACAATATCATCAACATAAACTTGAGCAATAAAAATGTGTTTTGAATCTCTACAGATGAATAGTGTCTTATCAGCATTACCTCTCATGAAACCAGAGTCTATTGAAAAAGAGATGAGTCTTTCATACCAAGCTCTAGGAGTTTGTTTTAGACCATAGAGAGCCTTTTTCAGTTTAAAGACATGATTTGGAAAGTGAGTATCAACAAAACCTTTAGGCTACTCTACATAAACTTTCTCATTTAAAAAATTATTTAAAAAAGTACTTTTCACATCCATTTGAAATAGTTTAAATTTTAAGTAACAAGCCATGGCAAACAAAATTCTTATGGATTCTAATCTAGCCACCGGAGCAAAGGTTTCATCAAAATCAATACCTTCAACTTGAGTATATCCTTAAGCAACTAATCTAGCCTTGTTTCTAAGAACTGTTCCAAATTCATGAGTTTTATTTTTGAAAATCCATTTTGTACCTATAACATTAACATGTGTGGGGCGAGGTACAAGTGTCCATACATCATTTCCTACAAATTGTCCTAACTCTTTTTTGCATGGCATTTAACCAAAAATTATCACAAAGTGCATCATTCACATTTTTTTGATTCTAAAGTAGAGACATAGTGATGAAGGAGCTCCATCATTAAGCTATCAAGGTCCCATAACTAGAGCCAAAGCAAAGGAACTCCAAAGTTTGATCATGGAAGCTTTTGGACAAGAGGAAGCAATCGGCCAAAGAGAATAATTCAAGTGCCTGGTTCTTTGCCAAGTGGACAAAGGGGATTGCCAAATGGAGATTAGTTAAAGGCTAGGTGGCAGCCACATGGTGGCCTCTTATTCAGCCAAAGATGAAGTCTCAAGTCTACCATGTCAAGAGTCAAGCACTTACCAAAAAAAAAAAAAATGTCAAGAGTCAAGCCCATTTCAGTATTTTATTGTTTTGTATTTAAGACCTTATTTAATGCATGTCTTAATTGATTTGGAGTTAATGAACTGATGCAATGAATGCCCTAATTGCTAGCTAATGAGGGCCTTTTTGAGTTAATGCCATTTAAGCTTGTCTTTTGGCCTTTCCTATTCTTGGAGGGATGTTCCAAGATTGAAGTATTTGTATTATAAGTAAGGTGGCCGGCCACCCAGGTGGATAGGATGTAATTTTTCAGATTTGAAAATCAATTTGGGAGACTTTTCTTCCTTGCTTCTTGGAAGAACTTGGACTTAGTCATTTTAGCCAATTGACTACTTTATCTTTGATAATCAAGTTACCCTAGAACTTTGTTTCTATTGTGATTTGGTTCCTTGGCTTGTCCCTTCCTTCAAAACCGAATTATTGCCTCTCCACGGGTTGGGGTTGTGTTGATTCTTTGAAGTGGGAAACCTTGTTGGATTAAATATAAAGATCCTTTACTTTCTCATCATTTGGTATCAGAGCTTGATCATCCTAACAAGGTGTGTTTTCTCCATTTCAACTCTTCATCTTCCAACTTTTTGTTTTCTCCTCAAGGCTTTCGGCCAAGGGGAGATTCCTTCATCTTTCTTTGTGTTTGCTGAGTTGTTGCAAAGGGGTTGAACTATCTTGTGGGGGATATTGAACTATATATATATATATATATATATAAAGGATCAGAAAAGAAAAGAAAATTCTGGAAAAAAAAAGGGGCAAATCAATTCGTTCACCAAAACAACCCAGAAAATTCCCAAATTTTACCCTCTTTATCTCCATAATAAATAGCAATAAACCACCAACTTTCAGCTTGAAATTCGTTGGTTTGATTGGAGAACTAAGAGCTAGCCGAATTGAGCTCTAAACTTGAAGTTTGTTGCAAAACAGTGAGCAATCTGTCCTTTGAGTCTTTTGGGATTGTTAACATCATATTGGGGGGATTCCAATCTGGTTTTCAAGGGTTTTACCTCTATATATTTGTTTTCCTTTAATTCTAAAGTTATCTTCTTCTTCTTTCTTGCAAATCTGAACACTATTGTTGGTGGATACCAAACTCGTGCCATCTTAAGGTCTGTTTGGTTTAATGAAGCCATAACTAGGTAACTAGTCGTGTTAAATTTGCAAATCCGTTTCTTCCTAATCCCTATGATTTTCATTGATATATTTTCAAATTGGGTTAAAAGACACTCTGCCCTAGTTCTTGAAAGGTAAGCAAAAGGAAGAGAATTGAGAGGTAAAAGGCAAGAGAGTGAGAGTGTTGGAGAGAAAAGCCATTACTTGAGTGAAACACTTGAGAGGGTGAGCCATTTTCTACTAACGTTTTCTTTCTTGCAGCCTTAAACATGTCTAAAGAACAAGAAACCAGTGGTAGTAGTAAGGATGGACCGAATGGAGATGATAAAATGTTGCTTGAAGCTTTAAGGCAACAAATGGACCGAAATAACTTTGTGATGACCACCTTGCTGGATAGGATTGAGAAGTTGGAGGCAAAGGATAAGGAAGATACTAGGGATAAGGGTAGTAGAGACAGATCACCAAATGTGGAAGGTAATGGAGGAGGAAGAGGAAATGGAATGCTTAGAATGGGTTTCGGCCAAAATGTGGGCAGAAATGAAGAAGCAAGAATTGAGAATATTGGGGAAGAAGAACTTAATGAAGAAGAATGGGGGAAAATTAGGGACAAAATTGTTGTTTTCTACCACTTGCCATCCCCAAACCGATGGTCAAACTGAAGTGGTAAATAGGACTTTGTCTACACTATTGAGAACTTTTGTTAAGAATAATTTGAAGTCTTGGGAGGAACTAATACCTTATATTGAATTTGCATACAATAGAGTGGTACATTCCTCTAGTGGATTTTCTCCTTTTCAGATTGTATATGGATTTAATCCACTCACTCCCTTGGACTTGTCACCTTTACCTATTAAACACATTGTTTCTCTTGATGGTAAAAACAAGGCCGAATTTGTGAAGAAAATCCATGCACAAGCTAGGTTGCATATTGAAAAGAAAAATCAATCTTATGCATCTCATGCTAACAAAAGCAGAAAGGCAATTTTGTTTGAACCAGGTGACTTAGTGTGGGTGCACTTGAGGAAGGAAAGGTTTCCTCAACAAAGGAAATCCAAGTTGCAACCTAGAGGAGATGGACCTTTTAAAGTCTTGGAACGCATTAATCCTAATGCTTACAAGATTGACTTGCCAAGTGAGTATGGAGTAAGTAACACTTTTAATGTCATTGATCTTTCTCCCTATTTTGGTGCAGGGCCAAATTCGAGGTCGAATTTTTCTCAAGAGGGGGGGATGATGAAGGAGCTCCATCATTAAGCTATCAAGGTCCCATAACTAGAGCCAAAGCAAAGGAACTCCAAAGTTTGATCATGGAAGCTTTTGGACAAGAGGAAGCAATCGGCCAAAGAGAAGAATTCAAGTGCCTGGTTCTTTGCGAAGTGGACAAAGGGGATTGCCAAATGGAGATTAGTTAAAGGCTAGGTGGCAGCCACATGGTGGCCTCTTATTCGGCCAAAGATGAAGTCTCAAGTCTACCATGTCAAGAGTCAAGCCCATTTCAGTCTTTTATTGTTTTGTATTTAAGACCTTATTTAATGCATGTCTTAATTGATTTGGAGTTAATGAACTGATGCAATGAATGCCCTAACTGCTAGCTAATGAGGGCCTTTTTGAGTTAATGCTATTTAAGCTTGTCTTTTAGCCTTTCCTATTCTTGGAGGGATGTTCCAAGATTGAAGTATTTGTATTATAAGTAAGGTGGCCGGCCACCCAGGTGGATAGGATGTAATTTTTCAGATTTGAAAATCAATTTGAGAGACTTTTCTTCCTTGCTTCTTGAAAGAACTTGGACTTAGTCATTTTAGCCAATTGACTACTTTATCTTTGATAATCAAGTTACCCTAGAACTTTGTTTCTATTGTGATTTGGTTCCTTGGCTTGTCCCTTCCTTCAAAACTGAATTATTGCCTCTCCACGGGTTGGGGTTGTGTTGATTCTTTGAAGTGGGAAACCTTGTTGGATTAAATATAAAGATCCTTTACTTTCTCATCACATAGCAAAGATGTGATACCTCATTTTGAAGTTGTCTCCTTGTCTTAACTTTGTCTTTAACATCACCAAGCACTTGTGAAGGTGGATGGTGATGCTTGATTCTAAAATATGGTTTTTGTTCAGCATTTTTCTCATCATCCCTTTTGATTTCATCTCTTACATCAATTGTGACTTCAGGTGGTTCAACTGGAGGTCTTAGGGGTACTACTTCGTCAAGTTCATCCTGTTGAATAGAAGGCCAAGAGTTAGTGTCATCAATTATCACATTTATTAATTCCATAACAGTGTTAGTTTTTAAGTTAAACACTCTGAAAGCACGACTGTTAGTGGAATAGCCTAGGAAGATTCCTTCATCGCTTCGGGGGTCAAACTTACCAAGTTGTTCTCTATCCCTAAAGATAAAGCACTTACTCACAAAAACTCAGAAATACTTCATACTAGGCTTCTTACCATTCCATAGTTCATAGGGGGTTTGTTTTGTTCCAGGTTTGAGATACACCCTATTTACTATGTAGCAAGTAGTGTTTATTGCTTCGGCCCAAAACTTCTTAGGCAGTGATTTTCCATGAAGTCGTACTTGAGCCATCTCCTGTAAGACTCTGTTCTTTCTTTCAACAACGCCATTTTGTTGTGGAGTTTTTGGTGCGGAGAACTCATGCTTTATTCCATTTTCTTCACAAAACTTGCTATATGCAGAGTTCTCAAACTCCCTCCCATGATGCATTCTAATTCTTGCAATGCATCCAATCCTTCTTTGCTTTTCCTGTTGCAATCTCAAACGCAAGTTTCTAAAAGCATCAAAAGTATCAGATTTGTCAGCAAGAAAATCTACCCATATGAAATGAGTGTAATCATCAATAGCAACAAATATGTATTTCTTTCCTCTTAAACTTTCAGTGTGTGCGGGTCCCATCAAATCTATGTGAACTAAACTAAGAGGCTCCCTAGTTTTCAAACTATGACCCTTTTTATGTGAAGTTTTAATTTATTTTCCCAGTTGACACGGCCCACACACACCTTTGTGGTCTTTCCCAAATTTAGGTAGACCTCTAACCAACTCAGATTTAGATAATTGAAAATTCATAATGTGCTGAAGGAGATTCCAAACCAATCAATCAAACAATCACACCCACAAGATAATGGAAGGTGTAATATACAAAACGAGGTAATCCACGAAGGAAGACCTCAAAATACAAAACTTTTACTAAAATAAATCGTTGGTTACAAACTCAACAACTCGATAGATCGACTCCTCGACTCTATACTCTTGCTGACGTTCGTTCGACTCCTCGATTCACCAACTCCTTTAGCAAAAGCCCTTCGACTCCTCGAAGACACGAACGCCGAATCCTCGGAAACTCAATTGCTGAATCCTCAGCGCTTCACAGATTCGAATTCCTTCGAATCAACGTAGATGATGAACTCTTGGCTAAGAAGGTGAGAGAATACTTGTGCGTTCTGGGCTCAACAACTTGATGTATATTCTCTCTATTTCACCCTGAAGATGTCCAGAGGATATATATAGACAAAACTGAGGAATATAGGGTTAGAAATAGGTTGAAAGCTGTGCCTCGCAGGAAAGGCGCACCCGTGGTCTTCCTGCGACCATCCCGTGACTCAGAGCAGTCTTCCCACACGGTTATTCTTCATGTTATGCTCTCGGGATTTTCCCGCGCCTTAAAATTTATGTGCCCAAGTCTTTGATGCCAGAGGTCTGACTCAATTAAATTTGCAGAATTGTACACTAGGCCTTTAAAATTTGATACACCATAACAATTATCAGTAGTGCGAGTGCCATTTAAAACAGTATTTCCATGAGAATCTACAATTTTGCAATTAATTTTAGAAAAATGAACAAGGAGTTTGGCATCGCACAACTGACTTATGCTTATCAAATTAGCCTGTAAACCTTCAACATATAGTACATCCTTCAAACATAAAAACCCAAACATTCCAACCCTGGGGTTTTTATGTTTCCCTTGCCCAAAACACTGGATGTACTACCATCACCAAAAGTTACCATACCACCTTTAAAATATTGAAAATCAAAAAACAAACTTTTATTTCCACTCATATGACAAGAACAACCACTATCAGGATACCACATATTTGAGTTTAAAGCTTTTAAGGTTGTGTGAACTAAAAAATAATATAAATCAGATTTTTGAACCCAAGCAGTTCTAGTTTTCAAAGTTTTTCTCACACCTTTGGTTTTGAAAATTGGTTCTTGATAAATTGTTTTTGAATTTAGGACCAGCTTTCTGAAAACTAGGGGTTTTTGAATAAAAAGAGTTTTTAGCTGTCCTATAAGACTTAAAATCCAGAGGGGAATCAATATTGTTTAAAACATTGAACTTGTTGAAAAATCGGGAAGTGTAACTTTGGTGATTGAGATTTGCAAGTTTCCTTTGATTTACATAAGTTACAGGCAATCCATAAAGCTTATGACAATTAGGCCTAATGTGACCAGGGATGCCACAGTGGTGACAAATAGGGAAAAATTTTTATGAGACATGAAGGTCGTACCATGAGATTTTTGAGACCCTTGTGTAGGCCATTTACTTTTCAATTAATTTTTGGTTGAGCCGGTGCTTTCCTTTCTTTGACTGTAGCTGACTTCAAAGGCTGGATCTTAATTACCTTGGTCTTTTGACTGCTAGAAGATGTATCCACTGCAGTTTGCTTCTCTCCAGTAAATCCTAGTCCGCTTTTATCCTTTGGACTTCTTTGAATGGCCAGTAGATCATCAAGTTTGGAGAAGGCAGTATTCATCTTGGACTTCAAGGATTCCATCTTCTTATGTGCCTCTTTAACTTCTTTTTCTCTTTGCTCCAACTTGTTCTTCAATGCAACAATCAACTTCTCTTGAGAATTCTTGCTAGAATCAAGTTCTTCAAACTTTGTTTGTAGCTCCTCAAAAGCCACTTTCAGACTGTCTCTTTCTCTTTAGTATCTTGTTCTTTACTGTCAATTTCTCATTTTGCTTGTGAAACCTTCGACAGTCTTGATACAATTGTTCGTAAGCATCATGAATGTCCACCTCATCTTCATCATCCCCATGTTCTGATTTCTCTTCTGAAGAGTCTTCTTTTTACATTCTTGGAACCAGATAAGTCTTTAGAGTTAGCCGATCCCGTGCTCCTTGCCATGAATGCTGTGAAATTCTCGGGATAATCTTCTGAGGATGAAGATGTGCTGGATTCATCTGTATCATCAAGGGACGCATTAAGAACCTTCTTCTTGTTCTTCTTGTTCCTGCAATCTTGAGCTATATGTCCATACCATTGACATTCATAAACTTCACTCCCTTGAATTTGTTCTCCTTCCTCTTGTTCTCCAAAGACTTCTCTTCCTTTGATTTTTCATTTTTCTTAGCTTTTTCAGGTTTCTCTCCTCTCTTTTTAAAAAACATTCTGATCTTTTTCTGTGTAAGAGTTACTCTTCCATAGAGGGAATCGAATCATCCCTAGCAGTAGAGTCATCTTCTTAATTTGATTTTAGAGGCTACACCCTTCATCTTCTTCCGCTTTATCATGTTGGACTCATACGTCTGTAATGAGCCAACCAAGTCTTCACACTCTCATAGAGTCCACATCTCTAGCTTCCCTCTATGGCTGTGACCTTAGCTTGAATGACAAAGGAAGGGATCGGAGAATCTTACTTACAACCTTTCGGTTGGGAAGAGGCTCACCAAGATCGAAGCTTGTGTTGACGATGTCGTTGAGCTTCGCGTAGAAACAATCATCAAACCGTTCATCTTCTCCCATTTTCAGTATTCTCAAATTCTGAAGTTATCTTTTGAAGCTTGGACTTTTTAACCTGTTGAATTTCCTCATGTGTTAATTCTAGAATCTTCCAAGCTTCTTTCGCACCTTTCAACACTCGAGATTCTATGGAATTCATCAGCAGAGACGGCATAGAAAATAGAACTTAGGGCTTTGTAGTTCAATTCTGCTTTTTCTTGTTCAGCCCTAGTCCATACATCCATCGGCTTCTCAACCGTCACATTGTCAGCAGAGTGGGTTGGCTTCACCCAACCGTTCTCAATAGCTAACCACACATTGACATTCATTGAGATTAAGTGAGCCCTCATCCGAACCTTCCAGTATGCATAGTTAGAGCCGTCAAACCATGGAGGTCTCGCTTAAACCACCTTCTCTTGGAGGATCCATCAGCAAAGGATAAGATCACGTTTTGTTCTAAAAAACAAACTTGCTCTAATACCAATTGAAAATTCGTAATGTGCTGATGGAGATTCCAAACCAATCAATCAAACAATCACACCCACAAGAGAATGGAAAGCGCAATATACAAAACAAGATAATCCACGAAAGAAGACCTCAAAATACAAAACGTTTACTAAAATAAATCATTGGTTACAAACTCAACAACTCGATAAATCAACTCCTCGACTCTATACTCTTGCCGACGTCCGTTCGACTCCTCGATTCACCAATTCATTTAGCAAAAGCCCTTCGACTCCTCGAAGACATGAACGCCAAATCCTCGGAAACTCACTTGCTGAATCTTCAGCGCTTCACAGATTCGAATTCCTTCGAATCAACGTAAATGAATGAACTCTTAGCTAAGAAGGTGAGAGAATACTTGTGCATTCTAGGCTCAACAACTTGATGTATATTCTCTCTGCATATACAGCCCTTGAATGTGCTCTGTCAATATTTATATCAATCAGACCAACCAGAGCTCGAATTAGGGTAAAATATGCTGAGAAACATCACATCGCAGGAAGGACGCTCCCACTGTCTTCCCACGATCTTCCCAAGTCCTCTCGCGGGATCCTGTGAATCAGAGCGGTCTTCCTGCACGGCTAAAACCAAATTTTTAGCTCTCGACTTTTTCCCCGGTCATCGTATGGTCGTCCAATGTAATACAACTCTGAGTGCTGATCTAACATCCTGCATTATGGAAACTTATTTTTCTGAGTTCTATTACAATTCTAATCACATTAGGACTCTAGTGTCTTAGCCTACACCAAGTCTAACGCAAATACACTTACTATTTGATCATGAATTGCCAATTTACAATGTTTGGACTTAACAATATTAATCAAACCAGACACCCAAGCACCAAGTTATAGCCGTTTTTAATTTGGATTCATAGATCGCGTAAAACACAAAAAATGAAGACAAATATAATTGTAAACGGACACCCGAGCACCAAGCTTTGGAAGTTTTGAAGTTAAATA
This sequence comes from Vitellaria paradoxa, assembly GCA_019916065.1. Lineage (NCBI taxonomy): Eukaryota > Viridiplantae > Streptophyta > Magnoliopsida > Ericales > Sapotaceae > Vitellaria > Vitellaria paradoxa. Next base: position 21,306,916 of record CM034243.1, on the reverse strand, counting down.
TGCAGATCACGTAAAAATACAAAAAATAAACAAAAATATTACTCTAACCAGACACCTGAGCGCCAACTTATAGCTATTTTTAATTTGGATTCGAAGATCACGTAAAAATGCAATAAATGAAGATAAATATCATTGTAATTGGATATCTGAGCGCCAAGTTTTTGACTATTTTTAATTTAAAATCCCAGATCACGTAAAAATATAAAAGATGAACAAAAATTTTACCCTAACCAAACAATCGAGTGCCAAGTTATAGCAGTTTTTAGTATGGATTTGTAGATCGCGTAAAAAAACAAAAAATGAAGATAAATATTATTGTAATCGAAAAGCTGAGAACCGTGTTATAGCCGCTTTTAACTTAAACGCGTAGATCACATAAACATATAAAAATGAACAAAAATATTACTCAAACCAGACACTCGAAAACAAATATCATTGTAATCGGACACCTAGCACCAAATTTTGGCCGTTTTTAATTTAAAAGCACATATCACGTAAGAATACAAAAAATGAACAAAAATATTACTCTAAACAAACATCCGAGCACCAAGTTATAGCCGTTTTAAATTTGGATTCGTAGATCGCGTAAAAAAAAGAAAATGAAGATAAATATCATTGTAATTGGACACCTGAGGGCCATGTTGTAGCCGTTTTCATTTTGGATTCGTAGATCACGTAAAAATACAAAAAATGAAGACAAATATCATTGTAGTCGGACAATCGAGCACCAAGTTTTGGCCGTTTCTAATTTAAATGCGTAGATCACGTATAAAAACAAAAAATGAACAAAAATATTACTCAAACCAGACACCTAAGGGCCAACTCATAACCATTTTTAATTTGGATTTGTAGATCACGTATAAATACAAAAAAATGAAGATAAATATCATTGTAATCGAACACTCGAGCACCAAGTTATGGCCGTTTTTAATTTAAATGCGCGGATCACGTAAAAATACAAAAAATGAACAAAAATAATACTCTAACCAGACGCCCGAGCGCCAAGTTATAGCCGTTTTTTTTGGATTCGTAGATCGCGTAAAAATACAAAAAAACGAAGACAAATGTCATTGTAATCGTACACCCGAGCGCCAAGTTTTGGTCGTTTTTAATTTAAATGCGCAGATCACGTAGAAATGCAAAAAATGAACAAAAATATTATTCTAACTAGACACCCGAGCGCCAAGTTTTGGTCGTTTTTAATTTAAATGCGCAGATCACATAAAAATGCAAAAAATGAACAAAAATATTATTCTAACTAGACACCCGAGTGCCAAGTTATAGCCCTTTCTAATTTGGATTCGTTGATTGCGAAAAAATACAAAAACTAAAGACAAATATCAATGCAATCGGACACTCGAGCACCAAGTTTTGGCCGTTTTGAATTTAAATGCGCAGATCACGTAAAAATACAAAAAAAAGAAAATATACTCTAACCAGACGCCCGAGCACCAAATTAAAGCCATTTTTAATTTCGATTCAGAGATTACGTAAAAATACAATAAATGAAGGCAAATATCATTGTAATCGGATACCCGAGGGCCAAGTTTTTGACTGTTTTTAATTTAAAAGCGCAAATCATGTAAAAATAAGAATGATGAAAAAAAATTTTACTCTAACCAAACACCCAAGGGCCAACTTATAGCCCTTTGTAATTTGGATTCGTAGATCACATATAAATACAAAAAATGAAGACAAATATCAATGTAATCGGACACTCCAGCACCAAGTTTTGGCCGTTTTTAATTTAAATGCGCAGATCACGTAAAAATACAAAAACGAAAAAATATTACACTAACCAAATACCCGAGCGCCAAGTTGTAGCCGTTTTTAATTTAGATTCGTAGATCGCATAAAAATACAAAAAATGAAGACAAATATCAATGTAATCGGACACTCCAGCACCAAGTTTTGGCCGTTTTTAATTTAAATGCATAGATCACGCAAAAATACAAAAAATGAACAAAAACATTACTTTAAACAAACATCCGAGTACCAAGTTATAGCTGTTTTAAATTTGGATTTGTAGATCGCGTAAAAATACAAAAAATGAAGGCAAATATCATTGTAATCGGATGCCCGAGCGCCAAGTTTTCAGCCGCTTTTAATTTAAAAGCGCAGATCACGTAAAAATTCAGAAGATGAAGAAAAAATTTTACCCTAACAAAATACCCGAGCACCAAGTTAAAGCTGTTTTTAATTTGGATTCGTAAATTGCGTAAAAATACAAAAAATGAAGACAAATATCATTGAAGCTGAACACCCGAGCACCAAGTTTTGGACGTCTCTAATTTAAATGCGTAGGCCACGTAAAAGTACAAAAAATGAACAAAAATATTACTCTAACCAGACACCCGAGCGCCAAATTATAGCCGTTTTTAATTTGGATTCGTATACTGCATAAAAATACAAAAAATGAAGATAAATATAATTGTAAACGAACACCCGAGCACCAGGTTTTGGCCGTTTTGAATTTAAATATGTAGATCACGAAAAAATACAAAAGATAAACAAAAATACTACTCTAACCAGTCACCCGAGCGCCAAGTTATAGCCGTTTTTAATTTGGATTCAAAAATCGCGTAAAAATGCAATAAATGAAGTCAAATATCATTGAATCGGATAACCGAGCGCCAAGTTTTTGCCTGTTTTTAATTTAAAAGCGCAGATCACATAAGAATACAAAAGATAAACAAAAATTTTACTCTAACCAAACACCTGAGAGCCAAGTAATAGCAATTTTTAGTATGGATTTGTAGATTGCGTAAAAAAATAAAACATGAAGATAAATATTATTGTAATCGGACAGCTAAACGCCGTGTTATGGCCGCTTTTAATTTAAATGCGTAGATCGCATTAACATATAAAAATGAACAAAAATATTACTTTAACCAAACAACCGAGCATCAAGTTATACCGCTTTTAATTTCTATTCGTAGATCGCGAAAGAATACAAAAAATGAAGACAAATATCATTGTAATTGGACACCCAGCGCCAAGTTTTGGCCGTTTTTTATTTAAAAGCGCAGATCGCGTAAAAATACCAAAAATGAACAAAAATATTACTCTAACCAGACACCCGAGCGCCAAGTTTTTCTTGTTTTTAATTGGGATTCGTAGATTGCGTAAAAATACAAAAAGTGAAGACAAATATCATTGTAATCGGACACCCGGGCGCAAGTTTTGGCCGTTTCTAATTCAAACGCATAGATGACGTAAGAATACAAAAAATGAACAAAAGTACTTTTCCAGCCAGACACCCGAGCACCAAGTTATAGCCGTTTTTAATTTGGATTCGTAGATCGCGTAAAAATACAAAAAATGAAAACAAATTTCATTATAATCAAACACCCGAGCGCCAAGTTTTGGCCGTTTTTAATTTAAATGCGTACATCACGTAAAAATACAAAAAATGAACAAACATCTTACTTTAACTAGACATTCGAGTGCCATATTAGAGCCTTTTTTAATTTGGATTCATAAATCGCATAAAAATCCAAGAAATGAAGACAAATATCATTGTAATAAGACACTCAAACACCAAGTTTTGACCATTTTTAATTTAAATGCATAGATAACGTAAAAAGACAAAAAATGAACAAAAATTTACACTAACCAGACACCCGAGCATCAAGTTATAGCCGTTTTTAATTTGGATTCCTAGATCGCAAAAAATACAAAAATGAATATAAATATTATTGTAATCTAACACCCAAGTGCCAAGTTTTGGCCATTTCTGGTTTAAAAGCGCAGATCACGTAAAATACAAAAAATGAACAAAAATCTTACTCTAACCAGACATTCAAGTGCATTGTTTGAGCCGTTTTCAATTTGATTCGTAGATCGAGTAAAAATACAAACAACGAAGACAAATATCATTGTAATTGGACACCCGAGCACCAAGCTTTGGCCGTTTTTAATTTAAATGCATACATCAGGTAAAAAAAAAAAATAAACAAAAATATTACTCTAAACAGACACCCGAGAGCCAAGTTATGGCCATTTTTAATTTGGATTCGTAAATCACGTCAAAATACAAAAAATAAAGACTAATATCATTGTCATCGGGCACCCGAGCACCAAGTTTTTTCCGTTTTTAATTTAAATGCGCAGATCACGTAAAAATACAAAAATAAACGAAAATATTACACTAACCAGACACCCGAGCACCAAGTTGTAGCCATTTTAAATTTGGATTCGTAGATCGCATAAAAATACAAAAGATGAAGACAAATATCGTTGTCATCGAACACTTAGCACTAAGTTTTGGCCGTTTTTAATTTAAATGCACAGATCACGTAAAATATAAAAAATGAACAAAAATATTACTCTGAGCAAACATCTGAGCACCAAGTTATAGCCATTTTAAATTTGGATTCGTAGATCGCGTAAAAATACAAAAATGAAGGTAAATATCATTGTAATCAGATACCCGAGCGCCAAGTTTTTGGCCATTTTTAATTTAAAAGTACAGATCACGTAAAAATACAAACGATGAACAAAAATTTTACTCTAACAAAACACCCGAGGGCCAACTTATAGCCCTTTTCAATTTGGATTCGTAGATCACGTATAAATACAAAGAATGAAGTCAAATATCATTTTAATTAGACACCCGAGCATCAAATTTTGGCCGTTCTTAATTTAAATGCACAGATCAATTAGAAATACAGAAAAGGACAAAAATATTACTCTAACAGACACCTGAGCACCAAGTTATAGTCATTTTTAATATGGATTTGTAGATCGCGTAAAATACAAAAAATGAAGGCAAATATCAATGTAATCGGACACTTCAGCACCAAGTTTTGGCTGTTTTTTTTTGGTAGGTAAAAAAAAAAAAAAAAAAATTAGATTCGAGGATCGCGTATAAATGCAATAAATGAAGACAAATATTATTGTAATCGGATAACCGAGCGCCAAGTTTTGGCGTTTTTAATTTAAATGCGTAGACCATGTAGAAATACAAAAAATGAACAAAAATATTACTCTAACCAGACACCCAAGCACCAAGTTAAAGACGTTTTTAATTTGGATTCGTAAATTGCATAAAAATACAAAAAATAAAGACAAATATCATTGAAGTCGAACACCTGAACACCAAGTTTTGGTCATTTCTAATTTAAATGCGTAGATCACGTAAAAATACAAAAAATAAACAAAAATATTACTCTAACCAGACACCCGAGCGTCAACTTACAGCCGTTTTTAATTTGAATTTGAAGATCGCGTAAAAATGCAATAAATGAAGACAAATATCATTGTAATTGGATATTTGAGCACCAAGTTTTTGGCTGTTTTTAATTTAACATCGCAGATCACGTAAAAATACAAAAGATGAACAAAAATTTTACCCTAACCAAAATCGAGCGCCAAGTTATAGTAGTTTTTAGTATGGATTTGTAGATCGTGTAAAAAGACAAAGATGAAGATAAATATTATTGTAATCGGACAGCTAAACGTTGTGTTATAGCCGCTTTTAACTTAAATGCGTAGATCGCATAAACATATAAAAATGAACAAAAATGTTACTCAAACCAGACACTCGAAAACAAATATCGTTGCAATCGGACACCCAGCACCAAATTTTGGCCGTTTTTTTTAAATGCACATATCACGCAAAATTACAAAAAAATGAACAAAAATATTACTCTAAACAAACATCCGAGCACCAAGTTATAGTCATTTTAAATTTGGATTCGTAGATCGCGTAAAAATACAGAAAATGAAGATAAATATCATTGTAATCAGACACCTGAGGGCCATGTTGTAGCCGTTTTTATTTTGGATTCGTAGATCACGTAAAAATACAAAAAATAAAGACAAATATCATTGTAGTCGGACACTCGAGCACCAGGTTTTGGCCGTTTCTAATTTAAATGCACAGATCACGTATAAATACAAAAAATGAACAAAAATATTACTCCAACTAGACACCTGAGGGCCAACTCATAGCCATTTTCAATTTGGATTCGTAGATTGCGTATAAATACAAAAAATGAAGATAAATATCATTGTAATCGAACACCCGAGTACCAAGTTATGGTTGTTTTAATTTAAATGCACGTATCACATAAAAATACAAAAAATGAACAAAAATAATACTCTAACCAGACGCCCTAGCACCAAGTTATAACCGTTTTTAATTTGGATTCGTAGATCGCATAAAAATACAAAAAAATGAAGACAAATGTCATTGTAATCATACACCCGAGCGCCAAGTTTGATCGTTTTTAATTTAACTGCGCAGATCACGTAAAAATGTAAAAAAAGAACAAAAATATTATTCTAACCAGACACACAAGCGCCAAGTTATAGCCGTTTCTAATCTGGATTCGTTGATTACAAAAAAATACAAAAACTGAAGACAAATATCAATGTAATCGGACACTCGACACCACCAAGTTTTAGCCGTTTTGAATTTAAATATGCAGATCACGTACAAATACAAAAATAAATAAAAATATTACTCTAACCAGACACCAGAGCACCAAATTAGAGCCATTTTTAATTTCGATTCCATAGAGTGCGTAAAAATACAATAAATGAAGGCAAATATCATTGTAATCGGATACCCAAGCGCCAAGTTTTTGATCGTTTTTAATTTAAAAGCGCAGATCACGCAAAATACAAATGAATGAGCAAAAATTTTACTCTACCAAACACCCGAGGGCCAACTTATAGCCCTTTTTAATTTGGATTCGTAGATCACGTATAAATACAAAAATGAAGACAAATATCAATTAATCGGACACTCCAGCACCAAGTTTTGGCCGTTTTTAATTTAAAATGCGCAGATCACGTATAAATACAAAAACGAACAAAAATATTACACTAACCAAATACCCGAGCGCCAAGTTGTAGCCGTTTTTAATTTAGATTCGTAGATCGCATAAAAATACAAAAAATGAAAACAAATATCGTTGTAATATGGACACTACCTCTCCAAGTTTTGGCCGTTTTATTTAAATGCACAGATCACCGCAAAAATATAAAAATAAACAAAACATTACTTTAAACAAGCATCCGAGGCCCAAGTTAGAGCCGTTTTAAATTTGGATTCGTAGATCGCGTAAAATACAGAAAAATGAAGGGCAAATATCATTGTAATCGATGCCCGAGGCACCAAGTTTTCGGCCGCTTTTAAATTAAAAGCGCAGATCACGTAAAAAATTAAAAGATGAAGAAAAATTTTACTCTAACAAAACACCCGAGCACCAAGTTAAAGCTATTTTTAATTTGGATTCATAAATTGAGTAAAAACACAAAAAATGAAGACAAATATCATTGAAGTCGGACACCCGAGCACCAAGTTTTGGCTGTTTCTAATTTAAATGCGTAGGCCACGTAAAAGTACAAAAAATGAACAAAATATTACTCTAACCAGACACCGCGCCAAATTATAGCCGTTTTTAATTTGGATTCGTAGATCGCATAAAAATACAAAAATGAAGATAAATATAATTGTAAACGAACACCGGGCACCAGGTTTTGGAAGTTTTGAATTTAAATATGCAGATCACGGAAAAATACAAAAAATAAACAAAAATACTACTCTAACCAGTCACCCGAGCACCAAGTTATAGCCGTTTTTAATTTGGATTCAAAAATCGCGTAAAAATGCAATAAATGAAGACAAATATCATTAAATCGGATAACAGAGTGCCAAGTTTTTGCCTGTTTTAATTTAAAAGCACAGATCACGTAAGAATACAAAGATAAACAAAAATTTTACTCCAACCAAACACCCGAGGGCCAAGTAATAGCAATTTTTAGTATGGATTTATAGATCATGTAAAAAAATAAAATAAAGATAAATATTATTGTAATCGGACAGCTGAACGCCGTGTTAAGGCCGCTTTTAATTTAAATACGTAGATCGCATAAAAACATAAAAATGACAATAATATTACTTTAACCAGACACCCGAGCATCAAGTTATAGCCGCTTTTAACTTCTATTCGTAGATCGCGAAAAAAAAAATACAAAATGAAGACAAATATCATTGTAATCGGACTCTCGAGCGTCAAGTTTTGGCCGTTTTTAATTTAAAAGCGCAGATCGCGTAAAATACAAAAAATGAACAAAAAATTACTCTAACCAGACACCGAGCGTCAAGTTTTTGCCGTTTTTAATTGGGATTCGTAAATCGTGTAAAAATACAAAAAGTGAAGACAAATATCATTGTAATCGGACACCCGAGCGCCAAATTTTGGCCGTTTCTAATTTAAACGCGCAGATGACGTAAAAATACAAAAAATGAACAAAAGTACTTTTCCAGCCAGACACCCGAGCACCAAGTTGTAGCTGTTTTAATTTGGATTCGTAGATCGCGTAAAAATACAAAAAATGAAAACAAATTTCATTGTAATCGGATACCCGAACGCCAAGTTTTGGCCTTTTTAATTTAAATGCATAGATCACGTAAAAATACAAAAAAAATGAACAAAAATCTTACTCTAACCAGACATTCGAGCGCCATGTTAGAGCCTTTTTTAATTTAGATTCGTAGATCGCGTAAAAATACAAGAAATGAAGACAAATATCATTGTAATAAGACACCCGAGCACCAAGTTTTGGCCATTTTTTAATTTAAATGCATAGATCACGTAAAAGACAAAAAATGAAAAAAAATATTACCATAACCAGACACCGAGCATCAAATTATGGCCGTTTTTAATTTGGATTCTTAGATCGCATAAAAATACAAAAAATAAATATAAATATTATTGTAATCAGACACCCAAAAATACAATGATAAACAAAAATTTTACTCTAACCAGACACCTGAGCGCCAACTTATAGCCGTTTTAATTTGGATTCAAAGATCGCGTAAAAAATGTAATAAATAAAGACAAATTTCATTGTAATCGGATAACTGAACCCCAAGTTTTTGGTTGTTTTAATTAAAAGCGTAGATCACGTAAAAATACAAAAGATGACAAAAATTTACTCTAACCAAACACCTGAGGGCCATGTTATAGCAGTTTTAGTTTGGATTTGTAGAGGGTAAAAAATAAAAAATGAAGATACATATTATTGTAATCGGACAGCTGAACGCCGTGTTATGGTCGCTTTTAATTTAAATGCGTAGATAGCGCATAAACATATAAAATGAACGAAATATTACTCTAAAAAGACACTCGAGCATCAAGTTATAGCCGTTATTAATTTCCATTTGTAGATCACGAAAAAAATAAAAAATGAAGAAATATCATTGTAATCGGACCGAGCGCCAAGTTTTGGCCATTTTTAATTTAATGCACAGATCACGTAACAATACAGAAAATGAACAAAAAATTTACTCTAACGAAACACTCGAGTGCCAAGTTTTTTGCCCTTTTTAATTGGGATTCGTAGATCCTGTCGAAATACAAAAAATGAAGAGAAATATCATTATAATCGGACACCCGAGCACCAAGTTTTGGCCATTTCTAATTCAATGCGCAGATCAAGTAAAAATGCAAAAAATGAACAAAAGTACTTTCCAGCCAGACACTCGAGCGCCAAATTATAATCGTTTTTAATTTGGATTCGTAGATCGCCTAAAAATACAAACAAAGAAAACAAAATCATTGTAAACAGACACTCGAGCGCCAAGTTTTGGCGTTTTTAATTAAATGCCCAGATCGCGTAAAAATACAAAAAATGAACAAAATCTTACTTTAACCAAACATTCGAGCGCCATGTTAGAGCCTTTTTTAATTGGATTCGTAGATCGCGTAAAAATACAAAAATGAAGACAAATATCATTGTAATCAGACACCGAGCATCAAGTTTTGGCCGTTTTAATTTAAATGCATAGATCACATAAAAAGATAAAAAATGAACAAAAATATTACTCTAACTAGACACCCGAGCGTCAAGTTATAGCCGTTTAATTTGGGTTAGTAGATCGTCGTAAAAATACAAAAATGAATATAAATATCATTGTAATCGGACACCCAGCGCCAAGTTTTTGGTCGTTTCCAATTTAAAAGCGCAGATCACGTAAAAATACAAAAAATGGACAAAAAATCTTACTTTAGCCGGACATTCGAGCGCCCATCTTAGAGCCGGTTTTTAATTGGATTCGTAGATCGCATAAAAATACAAAAATGAAGACAATATCATTGTAATCAGACACCGAGCACTAAGTTTTGGCCGTTTTAAATTTAAATGCATAGATCACGTAAAAGGACAAAAATGAACAAAAATTATACTCGAACTAGATACCCGAGCGTTAAGTTATAACCGTTTTAATTTGGGTTCGTAGATCGCGCAAAAATAAAAAAAAATGAATATAATATCATTGTAATCGAACACCTAACGCCAAGTTTTGGCCGTTTCCAATTTAAAAGCGCAGATCACGTAAAAATACAAAAAATGAACAAAACTCTTACTCTAGCCGGACATTCGAGCACCATCTTAGAGCCGTTTTTAATTTGGATTCGTAGATCACGTGAAAATACAAGAAATGAAGAGAAATATCATTGTAATCGGACACCAAAGCACCATGTTTTGGCCGTTTTTAATTTAAATGCGTAGATCACGTAAAAAGAAAAAAATAAACAAAAATATTACTCTAAACAGACACCCGAGACATAAGTTATAGCCGTTTTTAATTGAATTCGTAGATTGCGTCAAAATAAAAAAAAAATGAAGACAAATATAATTGGTAATCGGACACCCGAGCACCAAGTTTGGATATTTTAATTTAAATGCACAGATCACGCAAAAATACAAACAATGAACAAAAATATTATTCTAAACAAACATCCGAGCACCAATTTATAGCTGTTTTAAATTTGGATTCGGTAGATCGCGTAAAAATACAAAAAATTAAGACAAATATCATTGTAATCGGACACATGAGGGCCAAGTTGTAGCCGTTTTCATTTTGGATTCGTAGATCGCGTAAAAATACAAAACATAAAGACAAATATCATTGTAGTTGAACACCCGAGCACCAGGTTTGGCCGTTTCTAATTTAAATGCACAGATCTCGTATAAATACAAAAATGAACAAAAATATTACTCTAACCAGATACCCGAGGGCCAACTCATAGCCATTTTTAATTTGGATTTGTAGATCGTGTATAAATACAAAAAACGAAGACAAATATCATTATAATCAAACACTCGAGCACCAAGTTATGACCGTTTTTAATTTAAATGCGCGGATCACGTAAACTACAAAAAATGAACAAAAATAATACTCTAACCAGATGCCCGAGCACCAAATTATAGCTATTTTTAAATTGGATTCGTAGATCGCGTAAAAATACAAAAAAATGAAGACAAATGCCATTGTAACATACACCCAAGCGCCAAGTTATAGTCATTTCTAATTTGGATTCGTTGATTGCGTAAAAATACAAAAAATGAAGACAAATATCAATGTAATTGGACACTCGAGCACCAAGTTTTGGCCGTTTTGAATTTAAATGTGCAGATCACGTAAAAATACAAAAAATAAACAAAAATATTACTCTGACCAGACACCCAAGCACCAAACTATAGCCGTTTTAATTTCGATTCGTAGATCGCGTAAAAATACAATAAATGAAGGCAACATCATTGTAATCGGATACTCGGGCGCCAAGTTTTTGGCCGTTTTTATTTAAAAGCGCTGATCGCGTAAAAATACAAATGATGATCAAAAATTTTACTCTAACCATACACCCGAGGGCCAACTTATAGCCCTTTTTAATTTGGATTCGTAGATCATGCATAAATACAAAACATGAAGTCAATATCATTTTAATCAGACACCCGAGCGCTAAGTTTTGGCTGTTTTTAATTTAAATGCGCAGATCACTTATAAATACAAAAATGGAACAAACATATTGCTCTAACAAGACACCCGAGCGCCAAGTTATATCGTTTTTAATTTGAATTTCTAGAAATACAAAAAATGAAGACAAATATCAATGTAATCGGACACTTGAGCACCAAGTTTTGGCCGTTTTGAATTTAAATATGCAGATCATGTAGAAAATACAAAAAACAAACAAAAATATTACTCTAACCAGACACCCGTGTGCCAAGTTACGGCCGTTTTAATTTGGATTCGAAGATTGCGTAAAATGCAATAAATGAAGATAAATATCATTGCAATCGGATAACCAAGTGCCAAGTTTTGGCCGTTTCAAATTTAAATTCATAGACCACGTAAAAATATAAAAAAAGAGCAAAAATATTACTCTAACCAGACATCCGAGTGCTAACTTATAGCCGTTTTTAATTTGGATTCGTAAATTGCGTAAAAATACAAAAAAAAATACAAATATCATTGAAGTCGGACACCCAAGCACCAAGTTTTGGCCTTTTCTAATTTTAATGTGTAGGCCACGTAAAAATACAAAAAATGAACAAAAATATTACTCTAACCAGCCACCTAAGCACCAAGTTATAGACGTTTTTAATTTGGATTCGTAGATCGCGTAAAAATACAAAGAATGAAGGCAAATATAATTGTAGACGAGCACCCGAGCACCAAGTTTTAGAAGTTTTGAATTAAATATGCAGATCACGTAAAAATACAAAAAATAAACCAAAATATTACTCTAACCAGACACCCGAGTGCCAAATTATAGCCGTTTTTAATTTGGATCGAAGATCGCGTAAAAAATGCAATTAATGAAAACAAATATCATTGTAATCGGATAACCGAGCACCAAGTTTTTGGCTGTTTTTAATTTAAAAGCTCAGATCACGTAAAAATACAGTAGATCGCGTATAAATACAAAAAAATGAAGGCAAATATAATTGTAAACGGGCACTCGAGCACCAAGTTTTGGAAGTTTTTAATTTAAATATGTAGATCACGTAAAAATACAAAAAAAAAAAAAACCAAAATATTACTCTAACCACGCAACCCGAGTGCCAAGTTATAGCCGTTTTTAATTTGGATTCAAAAATCGCGTAAAAATGCAATAAATGAAGATAAATGTCATTGTAATCGGATAACCGAGTGCCAAGTTTTGGGCCGTTTTAATTTAAAAGCGCAAATCATGTAAGAATACAGAAGATGAACAAAATTTTACACAAACAAACACCCGAGGGCTAAGTTATAGCCGTTTTTAGTTTGGATTTGTAGACCGCGTAAAAAAAACAAAACATGAAGATAAATATTATTGTAATCGGACAGCTGAACACCAAGTTATGGGCCGTTTTAATTTAAATACGTAGATCGCATAAACATATAAAAATAAACAAAAATATTACTCTAACCAGGACACCCGAGCATCAGTTATAGCCGCTTTTAATTTCTATTCGTAGATCGTGAAAAAATACAAAAACTGAAGACAATATCATTGTAATCGGACCACCAAGCGCCAAGTTTTAGCCTAATTAATTTAAATGCGCAAATCGCATAAAAATACAAAAATGAACAAAAATATTACTCTAACCAGACATTCGAGCGCCATGTTATAGCCGTTTTTAATTTGGATTCGTAGATCGTGTCCAAACTACAAAAAATGAAGACAAATATCATTGTAATCGGACACCTGAGAACCAAGTTATGGCCCTTTTTAATTTAAATGTGCAGATCACGTAAAAATACAAAAAATAAACAAAACTTTTACTCTAACCAGACACCCGATCGCCAAGTTATAACCGTTTTTAATTTGGATTCGTAGATCGCGGTAAAACTAAAAACAATGAAGACAAATATCATTGTAATCGGACACCTGAGAACCAAGTTATGGCCTTTTTTTAATTTAAATGTGTAGATCACGTAAAAATACAAAAAATGAACAAAATAGTACTCTAACTAGAGACCCGAACACCAAGTTATAGCCACTTTTAATTTGGATTCATAGATCGCGTAAAAATACGAAAAAGGAAAATAATATCATTGTAATCGGACATCCAAGTGCCAAGTTTTGGCCATTTTTAATTTAAAAGCGCAGATCACGTAAAAAGACAAAAAATGAACAAAAATATTACTCGAACCAGACACCCGAGCGTCAATTTATAGTCATTTTTAATTTGGATTCGTTGATCGCGTAAAAATAAAAAAAATGAAGACAATATCATTGTAATCGGACACCCGAGTGCCACGTTTTGACTGTTTTAATTTAAATTCACAGATCACGTAAAAATACAAAAAATGAACAAAAATATTACTCTAACCAGACATCCGAGGGCCAAGTTATAGCCGTTTTTAATTTGGATTCTTAGGTTACGTAAAAATACAAAATATAAAGAGAAATATCATTATAATCGGACACCCAAGCACCAAGTTTGGCCGTTCTTATTTTAAATGCGCAAATCACGTAAAAATACAAAGAATGAACAAAAATATTACTCTAACCAGACACTCGAGTGTCAAGTTATTGCCCTTTTTAATTGGGAATCGTAGATCGCGTAAAAATACAAAAAGTGAAGGAAAATATCATTGTAATTGGACATCCGAGCGCCAAGTTTTGGCCGTTTCTAATTCAAATGCACAGATCACGTAAAAATACAAAAAATAAACAAAAATACTTTCCAGCCAGACACCCGAGCGCCATGTTAGAGCCTTTTTTAATTTGGATTCGTAGATCACGTATAAATACAAGAAATGAAGACAAATATCATTGTAATTTGACACCCAAGCACCAAGTTTAGGGCCGTTTTAATTTAAGTGCATAGATCACGTAAAAAGACAAAAAATGAACAAAAATATTACTCTAACCAAACACCCGAGCATCAATTATAGCCGTTTTTAATTTAGATTCATAGATCGTGTAAAAATACAAAAAATAAAAATTAATATCATTGTAATCGGACACACCGAGCGCCATGTTTTGGCCATTTCTGGTTTAAAAGTGCAGATCACGTAAAATACAAAAAATGAACAAAAATCTTACTCTAACTAGACATTCAAGTGCCATGTTAGAGCCGTTTTCAATTTGGATTGGTAGATCGCGTAAAAATACAAACAACGAAGACAAATATCATTGTAATCAAACACCCGAGCACCAAGTTTTGGCCGTTTTTAATTTAAATGCATACATCAGGTAAAAAGAAAAAAAAATAAACAAAAATATTACTCTAAACAGATACCCGAGAGCCAAGTTATGGCCCTTTTTAATTTGGATTCATAAATCGCATCAAAATACAAAAAATTAACACTAAATCATTGTAATCGGACACCCGAGCACCAAGTTTTGGCCCTTTTTAATTTAAATGCGCATATCACGTAAGAATACAAAAAATGAAAACAAATATCGTTGTAATCGGACACTCAGCACCAAGGTTTGGCCGTTTTTAATTTAAATGCACAGATCACGCAAAAAAACAAAAAATGAACAAAAATATAACTCTAAAAAAACATCCGAGCACCAAGTTATAGCCATTTTAAATTTGGATTCGTAGATAGTGTAAAAATACAAAAAATGAAGCCAAATATCATTGTAATCGGACACCCGAGCTCCAAGTTTTGGCTATTTTTAATTTATATGCGTAGATCGCGTAAAAAAGTAAAAAATGAACAATATACTTCACTAGCTAGACGCCCGAGCGCCAAGTTATAGCTATTTTCAATTTTGATTCATAGATCACGTAAAAATACAAAAAATGAAGACAAATATCATTGTAATCGGACACCCGAACCCCAAGTTTTGGCTGTTTTTAATTTAAATGCATAGATCACATAAAAATACAAAAAATGAACAAAAATATCAATCTAACCAGACACTCGAGCACCAAGTTATAGCCGTTTTTAGTTTGGACTCCTAGGTCGCGTAAAAATACAAAAATAAAGACAAATATCATTGTAATCGACACCCGAGCGTCAAGTTTTGGCCATTTTTAATTCAAATGCGCTGAGCACGTAAAAATACAAAAAATTGTACAAAAATATTACTCTATCCAGACACTCTAGCGCCAAGTTATAGTCGTTTTTAATTTGGATTCGTAGATTGCGTAAAAAGCAAGAAATGATGACAAATACCATTAAAATTGGACACCCAACTGCCAAGGTTTGGCCGTTTTTAATTTAAATTCGCAGATCACGTAAAAATACGAAAAAACAAACAAAAATATTGCTCTAACCAGACATCCGAGTGCCAAGTTTTGGTAATTTTTAATTTAAATGCACAGATCACGTAAAAATACAAAAATGAACAAAATATTACTCTAACCAAACATCCGAGAGCCAAGTTATAGTCATTTTTAATTTGGATTCGTAGATCGCGTAAAAATACAAAAAATGAAAACAAATATCATTGTAATCGGACACTTGAGCACCAAGTTTTGGCCGTTTTAATTTAAATGCATAGATCACGTACAAATACAGAAAATGAACAAAAATATTACACTGACTAGACACCCGAGTGCCAAGTCGTAGCCATTTTAAATTTGGATTCGTACATCGCATAAAAATACAAAAAATAAAAACAAATATCATTATAATCGGACACCCAGCGCCAAGTTTTGGCCGTGTTAAATTTAAATCCATAGATCACGTAAAAATACAAAAAATAAATAAAAATATTACTCTATACCAAACATCCGAGCGCCAAGTTATAACCGTTTTTAATTTACATTCGTAGATCGTGTAAAAACACAAAAAATGAAGACAAATATCATTGTAATCGAATACCCGAGTACCAAGTTTCGCCGTTTTTAATTTAAATAGACAGATCATGTAAAAATACAAAAATGAACAAAAATATTACTCTAACCAAACATCCGAGCGGCCAAGTTATAGCCATTTTTAATTTGATTCATAGATCATGTAAGAATACAAAAATTAAAGACAAACATCAATGTAATCGGACACCCGAGCGCCAAGTTTTAGCCGTTGATAATTTACAAGAGAAGATCACGTAAAAATACAAAAAATGAACAAAAAATTTCTCTAGCCAAACACCCGTGAGCCAAGTTATAGTTGTTTTTAATTTGGATTCATAGATCACGCAAAAATACAAAAAATGAACAAAAATATTACACTAACAAGACACCTGAGCGCCAAGTTGTAGCCGTTTTTAATTTAGATTCGTAGATTGTGTAAAAATACAAGGAATGAAAGTAAATATCATTGTAATCGGACACCCAGCACTAAGTTTTGGCCGTTTTTAATTCAACTGCACAGATCACGTAAAAATACAAAAAATGAACAAAAATATTACTCTAACCAAACATCCGAGTGTCAAGTTATAGCTGTTTTTAAATTGCATTCGTAGATCATGTAAAAACACAAAAAATGAAGACAAATATCATTGTAATCGAACACTCGAGCACCAAGTTTTTGGTTGTTATTAATTTAAATGCACAGATCACGTAGAAATACAAAAAATGAACAAAAATATTACTCTAACCAAACATCTGCGCGCCAAGTTATAGCTATTTTTAATTTGGATTCGTTGAACGCGTAAAAATACAAAAAATGAAAACAAATATCATTGTAATCGGACACCCGAGCGCTAAGTTTTGATCGTTTTTAATTTACATGCGTGGATCACGTAAAAATACAAAAAATGAAAAAAAAAAATATTTCTCTAGCCAAACGCCTGAGCACCAAGTTATGGCTGTTTTTAATTTGGATTCATAGATCCTGTAAAAATACATAAAATAAAGACAAATATCATTGTAGTCGGGCACCCAAGCACCAAGTTTTGGCCGTTTCTAATTTAAATGCGCAGATCACGTAGAAATACAAAAAATGCACAAAAATATTATGCTAACCAGACATCCGAGCGCCAAGTTATAACCGTTTTTAATTTGCATTCGTAGATCGCGTTGAAATACAAAAATGAAGACAAATATCATTGTAATCGGATGCCCGAGCGCCAAGTTTTGTTGTTTCTAATTTAAATGCGCAGATCACGTAAAAATACAAAAAATGAAAAAAATAATACTTTAACCAGACACCCGAGTGCCAAGTTATAGCCATTTTTAATTTGGATCCATTAATTGCATTGAAATACAAAAATAAAGACAAATATCATTATAATCGGATACCCGAGCGCCAAGTTTTAGCCGTTTCTAATTTAAATGCGCAAATCACGTAAAAATACAAAAAGTGAACAAAAATTTTACTCTAACCAAACATTCGAGCGCCATGTTATAGCCGTTTTTATTTGAATTCATAGATCGCGTAAAACTACAAAAAATGAAGACAAATATCATTGTAATCGGACACCTGAGAACCAAGTTATGGCCCTTTTTAAATTAAATGGGCAGATCACATAAAAATACAAAAAATAAACAAAATTTTACTCTAACCAGACACTCGAGCGCCAAGTTATAGCCGTTTTTAATTTGGATTCGTAGATCGCGAAAAACTAAAAACAATGAAGAAAAATATTATTGTAATTGGACACCTGAGAACCAAGTTATGGCCCTTTTTACTTTAAATGCGCAGATCACATAAAAATACAAAAAATGAATAAAAATATTACTCTAACCAGAGACCCGAACGCCAAGTTATATCCACTTTTAATTTGGATTCGTAGATCGCGTAAAAATACGAAAAAGGAAAATAATATCATTGTACTCGGACATCCAAGTGCCAAGTTTTAGCCGTTTTTAATTTAAAAGCGCAGATCACGTAAAAAGACAAAAATGAACAAAAATATTACTCGAACCAGACACCCGAGCGTCAAGTTATAGTCATTATTAATTTGGATTCGTTGATCGTGTAAGAATAAAAAAATGAAGACAAATATCATTGTAATCGAACACCCGAGCGCCATGTTTTGGTCGTTTTTAATTTAAATTCGCAGATCACGTAAAAATACAAAAAAATGAACAAAAATATTACTCTAACCAGACATCCGAGCGCCAAGTTATAGCCGTTTATAATTTGGATTCTTAGATTGCGTAAAAAATACAAAATATGAAGACAAATATCATTATAATCGGACACCCGAACACCAAGTTATTGCCGTTTTTATTTTAAATGCGCAAATTACGTAAAAATATAAAAAATGAACAAAAATATTAATCTAACCAGACACCCAAGCTCTAAGTTATAGCCGTTTTTACTTTGGAGTCGTAGATTACGTAAAAATACAAAAAATGAAGAAAAATATCATTGTAATCGGACACCCGTGCACCAAGTTTTGACCATTTTTAATTTAAATACGCGGATCACGTAAAAATACAAAAAATGAACAAAAATATTACACTAACCAGACACCCGAGCGACAAATTGTAGCCGTTTTTAATTTGGATTCGTATATCGTGTAAAAATACAAAGATGAAAACAAATATCGTTGTAATCGGACACCCAGCACCAAGTTTTGGTTGTTTCAATTTAAATGCACAGATCACGTAAAAAAATGAACAAAAATATTACTCTAAACAAACATCCGAGCACCAAGTTATGGCTGTTTTTAATTTAGATTCATATATCACGTAAAAATACAAAAATGAAGGCAAATATCATTGTAATTAGACACTCGAGCACCAAGTTTTGGCTGTTTTAAATTTAAAGGCACTGATCACGTAAAATACAAAAAATGAAAAAAATATTAATCTAACCAAACACCCGAGCACCAAGTTATAGCCATTTTTAGTTTGGACTCGTAGATCGCGTAAAAATATAAAAAATGAAGACAAATATAATTGTAATTGGACAACCGAGCGCCAAGTTTTGGCCGTTTTTATTTTAAATGCGCTGATCACACAGAAATACAAAAAGTGAACAAAAATCATACTCTACCCAAACACCCGAGCGCAAAGTTATAGATGTTTTTAATTTAGATTTGTAGATTGCGTAAAAATACAAAAAAATAAGAACAAATACCATTGTAATCGGATGCCCAACCACCAAATTTTTGCCCTTTTTAATTTAAATTCGCAGATCACATAAAAATATGAAAAATAAACAAAAATATTGCTCTAATCAGACACTCGAGCGCAATGTTTTGGCCATTTTTAATTTAAATGAACAGATCACGTAAGAATGCAAAAAATGAATAGAAATATTACTCTAACCAAACATCTAAGCGCCAAGTTATTGCCATTTTTAATTTGGATTTGTAGATCGCGTAAAAATACAAAAAATGAAGATAAATATCATTGTAATCGGACACTCGAGCACCAAGTTTTGGCCGTTTTAATTTAAATGCGCAAATCACGTAAAAATACACAAAATGAACAGAAATATTACTCCAACTAGACACCTAAGCGCCAAGTTATAGCAATTTTTATTTTTCGATTCGTAGATCGCGTAGAAATACAAAAAATGAAAATAAATATCATTATAATCGGACACCTGAGCACTAAGTTTTGCCCGTTTTTAATTTAAAAGCTTAGATCACGTAAAAATACAAAAAATGAACATAAATATTACTTTAACTAAACACCCGAGCGCCAACTTGTAGCCGTTTTTAATTTGCATTCGTAGATCGCGTAGAAATACAGAAAATGAAGACAAACATCATCGAAATCCGACACCCGAGCAGCAAGTTTTGGTCGTTTTTAATTTAAATGCGCTGATCACGTAAAATACAAAAAATGAAAAAAGATATTACTATAACCAGACACCAAAGTGCCAAGTTGTAGCCGTTTTTAATTTAGATTCGTAGATCGTGTAAAAATACAAAAAATGAAGACAAATATCATTGTAATCAGACATCCGAGCGCCAAGTTTTGGTCATTTTTAATTTAAATGCGCAGATTACGTAAAAATAAAAAAAAAATGAACAAAAATATTTCTCTAACTAGACACTCGAGCACCAAGCTATAGCCATTTTTTATTTGGATTCGGAGATCGCATAAAAATACAAACAATGAAGACAAATATCATTGTAATCAGACATCCGAGCGCCAAGTTTTGGCCGTTTTTAATTTAAATGCACAGATCACGTAAAAATACAAAAAATGAACATAAATATTACTCTAACCAGACACCCGAGCGCCAAGTTGTAGCCGTTTTTAATTTTGATTCGTAGATCGCGTAAAAATACAAAAAATAAAGATAAATATCATTGTAATTTGACACCAGAGCAACAAGTTTTGGTTTTTTTTAATTTAAATGTGCTGATCACGTAAAAATACAAAAAATGAATAAAAATATTATTGTAACCAGACACCCAAGTGCCAAGTTGCAGCCGTTTTTAATTTGTATTCGTAGATCGCATAAAATACAAAAAATGAAGATAAATATCACTGTAATCGGACATCCGAGCACCAACTTTTGCCCGTTTTTAATTAAAATGCACAAATCATGTAAAAATAAAAAAAATAAACAAAAATATTACTCTAACCAAACACTCAAGCGCCAAGTTATAGCCGTTTTTTATTTGGATTCAAAGATCGCGTAAAAATAAAAAAAAAGACAAATATCATTGTAATCGGACATCCAAGCGCCAAGTTTTGACCGTTTTTATTTAAATGCGCAGATCACGTAAAAATACAAAAAATGAACAAAAATATTACTCCAACCGGAAACCCGAGCGCCAAGTTATGGCCGTTTTTAATTTTGATTTGTAGATCGCGCAAAAATACATAAAATGAAGACAAATATCAATATAATCCAACACTCGAGCGCCAAGTTATGGCCGTTTTTAATTTTGATTTGTAGATCGCGCAAAAATACATAAAATGAAGACAAATATCAATATAATCCAACACCCGAGTAGCAAGTTTTGGCCGTTTTTAATTTTAATGCGCAGATCACGTAAAAATACAAAAAATGAACAAAAATATTATTCTAACCAGACACCCGAGTGCCAAGTTATAGCTATTTTTAATTTGGCTTCGTAGATTGCGTAAAATATAAAAAATGCAGACAAATATCATTGTAATTGGACACCCAAGCGCCAAGTTTCGGCCGTTTCAAATTTAAATGTACAGATAACGTAAAAATACAAAAAATGAACAAAAATTATTACTTTAACCAGACACCCGAATGCCAAGTTGTAGCCGTTTTTAATTGGATTCATAGATCGCTTAGAAATACAAAAAATAAAGACAAATATCATTGTAATCGGATACCCGAGCACTAAGTTACTGCCGCTTTTAATCTAAATGCATAGATCACGTAAAAATACAAAAAATGGACAAAATTATTTCTCTAACCAGGCACCCGAGCGCAAAATTATAGCCGTTTTCATTTTGGATTCGTAGATCGCGTAAAAATACAAAAAATGAAGACAAATATCATTATAATCGGAGACTCGAGTGCCTAGTTTTGGCCATTTGTAATTTAAATGTGTAGATTACGTAAAAATACAAAAAAATAATACAAACATCATTGTAATCAGACATCCGACCGCCAAGTTTTGGCCGTTTCTAATTTAAATGTACAGATCACGTAAAAATACAAAAAATGAACAAAAATATTACCCTAACCAGACACCAAAGCGCCAAGTTGTAGCCGTTTTTAATTTCGATTCGCAGATCGCGTAAAAATACAAAATATGAAGAAAAATATCACTGTAATCGGACACCCGAGCACCAAGTTATTGCCCTTTTTAAATTAAACGCACAGATCACGTAAAAATTCAAAAAAATTAACAAAAATATTTCTCTAACTAGACACCCCAGCGCTAAGTTATTTCCCTTTTTAATTTGGATTCATAGATTGCGTAAAAATACAAAAAATGAAGAAAAATATCATTATAATCGGACACCCGAGCGCCAAGTTTTGACTGTTTTTAATTTGAATGCGCAGATCACGTAAAAATACAGAAAATGAACAAAAATATTACTCTAACCAGACACCCGAGCGCCAAGTTATAACCGTTTTTAATTTGGATTTGTAGATCGCGTAAAAATATAAAAAATGAAGACATCTGTCATTGTAATCGGACATCTGAGCACCAAGTTTTGGCCGTTTTTAATTTAAATGCGCAGATCATGTAAAAATACAAAAAATGAACAAAAATATTAATCTAACCAAACCTTTCAAAAAAAATATTAATCTAACCAAACACATGAGCACCAAGTTGTAGCCGTTTTTAATTCGGATTCGTAGATCGCGTAAAAATTAAAAAAAATGAGACAAATATCATTGTAATCCGACACCCGAGTAGCAAGTTTTGGCCGTTTTTAATTTAAATGTGATGATCACGTAAAAATACAAAAAATGAACAAAAATATGACGGTAACCAAACACCCGAGTGGCAAGTTATACTTGTTTTTAATTTGGATTCGTAGATCGCGTAAAAATACAAAAAATGAAGACAAATATCATTGTAATCGGACATCTGAGCGCCAAGTTTTAGCTGTTTTTAATTTAAATGCATAGATTATGTAAAAATAAAAAAAAATGAACAAAAATATTACTCTAAGTAGACACCTGAGCTCCAAGTTGTAGCCATTTTTAATTTAGATTCGTAGATCGCGTAAAAATACAAAAAGTGAAGACAAATATCATTATAATCGGACACCCGAGCAACAAATTTTGGCCGTTTTTAATTTAAATATGCAGATCACGTAAAAATACAAAAAATGAACAAAAATATTACTCTAACCAGATACCCAAGCGCCAAGTTATAACCGTTTTTAATTTGGATTCGTAAATTATGTAAAAATACAAAAAATGAAGAGAAATTGACCGCTTCTAGAAAGTGCGTCTAAACTCACCCCCAAGCGCAAGGGTATGCGGTATAGTTTTAACTGGGTGAGTCCGAGGTCGAATCCACGGGAAACTATGAGATTAAACACTAGGATTTTCTAAGTTCTTCTACCTACTAGTTTTGTTTTAAAAACAGGAAAAAAAAATTTTATGTTGGGTTTTGAAAAGTGTTGATTACTAATTGCTAAATAAATAAAGTAAATAGCAACAATTAAATTAAACTAAAACGAAAGTAATAACACTACGCATTCAAGATAATTTACAATTCTTGATTCAACTTTCAATTCCAAGTAGTTTACGTCTTCACTATGAGATGTGTTAAATACTATAATCTAAAGTTCACGTAAATGAAACAAATAGATTGGAAAGATGTCTTCGTTAAAATTCATAAAATTCCCAATACTCAGTTTTAAAATCTCGTTTAGGATAATAAAACCGGAAATATTTTCTAAGAAACTGCTTGAGTTCAAACCTGAATTAGGGTTTGCTTAAAAATTGTTAAGAAACTTTTAATCACAAGTTTTTACCAGTGATTACAAAGAATATAGTCAAAAACTTTTGTTTTCGAAAACTTCTCAAACAAACCAATTCATATTTGGATTCAAATCCACTTTTTAGTTCATTCAAAAATATTGAGAAAGTTTTAATCGAAAACCTTTATCAGTGATTACAGAGAATATAGTCAAGGTTTTCGTTTCGAAAGCTTTTGAAACAAACGAAATTAGATTTAAAAGTTGTAGACCCCTACGCATGAGTTTTCATAAACCATGCGAAGGGTCTACGTACATCCCAAAGATCAGAGTAACCTACTCTTCCTTGATTCGTTGAATCAAGAACTAGGGTTTTACGGTAACATAACTTTAAACGAAATAAAATCAATCATCGAACACATATTTAACGAATCTAAAGAATAAGATGAAGAAACAATATTATTAAAATGAAAAACAAAAGTAAACGTACTTTGAAATCAACACTGAAACGAAGTATTGAACGACTACAGTTGTAATAAAAACTACGAAGGTTTCGTAAATCTATAAAAGCATTACACGAACATTAAAACTCTCTAAAAACAATCTAAAACTCTAAAAAGAATGCAAAAACTAAACTAAGGCTGTTCAAAAATTGTAAAACTAAACTATAACTCCCTTTGGGTCGACCATGTACCAGAGATTATAAAGAGGTCGCAAAGAAAATCCTAAAGGACAGAATTAAGCTGCGCGCACATAACACACTGTGGTCCGGACCGTCTAGCAGGAGGTCCAGACCACAGAAACTTTGTTCTTCAAGTTCTGCTTCTCTTTTGCTGCTTTTGACAGGTTTCTGTCCACAATTTCCAATACAATTTTGTCCTTGAAGATGATGGATTTAAGCTTCGACTAAAATACGAAAGTTGTAGCTCTTTGAGTCTTCTTTCCAACCCAAACGAATCAGGTCAATCTGAATTATAAGTGAAAAGATATGCTCAAAATACTGACAGCGTGACAAGCTGAAACTTTAGTTGCATACCACTTCAACCATCTTAAACTTTGGACCATTTTTTCTCCTTGGTAGCCACTTTAATTTCTGTTAATCACAATTATTTCGCCATTTTTCTTATAATTAAGAAAATAAACCATATAAGTAGCAGAATATGCATAGAATGAGTTAAGAGCTTCTCTCTCTAGAATTTTCTCTCTCTAAAATTTTCATTCTGAAGCTTACATTCATGGGTTCTTACACTGATCTATCATCATCTACAGCTCTTGTCATCTTCCCAACTATCTTCTTGTTAATATTTCATCTTAAAGGATCGGGAAGTAGTTTTCTAGCAAGTTAAGTAATTTTCCGCAAGTTAAGCTCATCATCATGGGGAAAGCAGCCCATTTGAAGAAGAACTCAGCTACCAAGCTATCCCTCAAGGATTTGCATGCAAGCTTGGTAAAGGAAAAGCTAATTAAAAGTGGCAGCCCAAGTGTTAAGATTAATCTTTCAGACTTAGAAGGCCAAGAGTATGAAGAAGATGATATTTATGATGACTATCTTAGTTGTAGCTACGGAGAAGATGATGTCAAAGTTAAAGCTCCTTCCACGAGTTCTTCCAACCAGCAAAAGCCAAGATGGACAGCTACTAGAGTGCAAGATGAACATACACCGGAAGCCATGGCAAGGGTAGCTCAAAGGTTGAAAAACCTTAAAGCCGGTCCTACGCATTTAGTTGAAGACTCCACTCCAAAGCAGTCATTAAACTTGGGAAATACAAGCAGCCCCGAGCATCAACTAGATGTTAATGAGGCAAAGAAACTTGAAGTTTATTCGGGTTTAGCTAAAGATGGACAAGCAGACGAAGATTCCAAGTGTTCTCCAGCCTTCTCCATTGATTTACAACCTGAAGTTCCTTGCCAGATTGAAGCAGAGGAAGCAATGTTGGAAGACTACTTGAGCGGGAACTTTGCCGCCAAGCTAGGTGGTCCTTTGGGTGGTTCAACCAAAGCCAATCTCAATGATGGGTGTGCAGATCGGGTAAGAGATGTAAAATTAAATACAAATGTGAATAGTGGAGCCCTCAATAAATTACCACGTGGAGTGGAGCAAAAGTCCACAAAGCAGATCTGCTACTACACGGGCTGTTGAGCAAACAACCTATGGTAAACCCATTAAACTGTGGGGTAAGGATGGTGTAGCTGCCGAAGCTAGCTGAAATCCAACATTGGGAGGTGACTTAAGTGATGTGGAGGGACCCACTCCAATTACACCAAGTGCAATCGAGCAAAAGAAGGTAATTACCCTTTGGTTCCCCACTCTAGTGCAGCCAACTTTGACTTGTCTGAAGACTTCCCTGCCCCGAATTGTTATTTGAAGACAATGCATAGTGGTGGGCCCCATGGTGAACCTCCACAGATGGGACACCTCATCCCCATTCGGGTATTTGCGAATTCCCTCTACCAAATAGTAATCTGAATAGTGGGCCACACTCCTTCAACTCACGTGACCAATTAAAGGGAGAAGCTTCCAACTCAAACCTCCTCTTGGGTGCATACACAACAACAGAACCGGTTCCTTCCTGTTCCCAAAACCAAAGTAAGTCTCTATGGTCTTCTCTATTCGGTTCAAAAGGTGAAAAGAAGGCCACAAATCTTAGGTTCTTCAATGTTGATTTAAATAAAAATGAACTTAGAATCCCAATTAAAATTTCAAAGAAAGGCTATATTCATTAGGAACATGCCCTAGTAGGTTATTTTGTAGACAAATGAAATTCTTTTCATTATGTTAAAACATGGGCAATGAAAAAATGGGCATAAGAGGTTATAGAGATTGTCACCCTTGAAAATAGTTTCTACATTTTTAATATCAAGAATGAGGATGCATTAAGATCAATTCTAGATGGGGGTCCCTACTATTGTAGTAACCGGCTAATTCTTATAAAAAGATGGCAACCGGGTATGCAATTAAACAAAGAGGAATTCTCTTCATTACCCATTTGGGTGAAATTTTACAATGTCTCACTTGAGCTATGGACAGATGAAAGTTTAAGTTATGTAGCTAGCATAATTGGGAAGCCTCTTTTCCTTGATGAATACACGCAAAAGAGAAGTCGGCTTACCTTTGCCAGAATTTGTATTGAAGCACAAGTTGACAAAGATATTCCCAAATCCTTCAAAATCAATTTGGGATATGGTACTCCATATGAAGTCAAAGTTGAAGTTCCATGGAAGCCAAAAAAGTGTGAAGAATGCAAAGCTTTCGGTCATTCCACTTCCTCTTGTCCCTCAAAGCCGAAAAATGAAGCTAAGCATATCAAGAAAGAATGGAAAGTTAAAGAAGCTAAGGTGCAACAAGCGAAGGAAGAATGGCAATAAGTGAAGGGAGAATGGCAAGAAGTGAAGGGAAGAGGAAAGAGTAAATGGGCAATAGATGATGGAAGCAAGGAGACACTACAACCGGCTAACATTTTTGAAGTTCTCTCATCATGTTGTGAAGAAGAGCAATCAAAGAAAGAAGAGAAATGCAACCCAACCAAAGAGCCGAAGGATGAAGAGGCATTAATCAAGCAAGGATCGAAGCAAACAAGCACAACACCAACTTCCTCCCAAGCTTGGGAAAAAAAGCAACTTCTAGACCGCATTCAAAAGTTTAATTCAACCAAAGCACAAGCACTAGCAAGCATCTCTCTTATTAAAATTTCAAAGTCCAAGTCTAGCAAAAGGGGGAGAAGATGAAGTTATATGTGAGATCTATTTTGTTAACCTATCTACTTGGGTTATAAGTGGAATTGTTAGAAGGATAGGTTAGATGGGTTTTTAGTATTTTGGATCCCTTAAATGGGATGTGTACCCATTGGGGTTAGTGTTAAGCTCGTTGTAAATCTAAAATTTTTTTGGTAATAAAATTAACACTTAACTACCAAAAAAACCATATAAGTAATAAAATAGTGATGAATCTTCAAAATAAACTACTTAAATGCATTAATAGCTATGCAAAAGTGGAGTTTGTAATTACACTTTTCAAGTGTAATCACAAATATCATTATAATCAGACACCCGAACGTCAAGTTTTGGCCGTTTCTAATTTAAATGCGTAGATCACATGAAAATACAAAAAATGAACAAAAATATTACTCTAACCAGACACCCGAGCATCAAGTTGTAGCCGTTTTTAATTTGGATTCGTAGATCGCGTAAGAATACAAAAAATGAAGACAAATATCATTGTAATCGGACACCTGAGCACCAAGTTATTGCCTTTTTTAATTTAAACGCATATATCACGTAAAAATACAAAAAATGAACAAAAATATTTCTCTAACCAGACATTCGAGCTCCAAATTATAGCCGTTTTCAATTTGGATTTGTAGATAACATAAAAATACAGAAAATGAAGACAAACGTCATTGTAATCAGAGACTCGAGCGCCTAGATTTGGCTGTTTTTAAATTAAATGCGCAGATCGCATAAAAATACAAAAATCAAACAAAAATATTATTATAACCAGACATCCAAGGGCCAAATTATGGCCGTTTTTAAGTTGGATTCGTAGATCGCGTATAATTACAAAAAATGAAGACAAAAATATCTTTGTAATCGGACACTTGAGCCCCAAGTTTTGCCGTTTCTAATTTAAATGCACAGATCACGGAAAAATACAAAAAATGAACAAAAATACTTCTCTAGCCGAGCACCTGAGAGCCAAGTTATAGCCGTTTCTAATTTGGATTCGTAGATCGCGTAGAAATAGAAAAAATGAAGACAAATATCTTTGTAGTCGGATACCAGAGCACCAAGTTTTGGCCGTTTTTAATTTAAATACGCAGATCCCGTAAAAATACAAAAAATGAACGAAAATATTACTCTAACCAGACGCCCGAAAGCCAACTTATAGCCATTTTTAATTTAGATTCGTAGATTGCGTATAAATACAAAAAATGAAGACAAATATCATTGTAACTGAACAACCGAGCATCAAGTTATAACCGTTTTTAATGCTCAGATCACGTCAGAATACAAATAATAAACAAAAACAATACTCTAGCTAGACGCTCGAGCGCTAAGTAATAGCCGTTTTTAATTTGGATTCATAGAACACATAAAAATATAAAAAATGAAAGCCAATATCATTGTAATCGGATACCCGGGCACTAAGTTTTGGCCGTTTTTAATTTAAAGCCTCTGATCACGTAAAAATACAAAAAATGAAAAATAAATATCAATCTAACAGACACCCGAGCACCAAGTTATAGCCGTTTTTAGTTTGGACTCGTAGGTTGCGCAAAAATATAAAAATGAAGACAAATATCATTGTAATCGGACACTTGAGCGCCAAGTTTTGGCCATTTTTTATTTAAATGCGCTGATCATATAAAAATACAAAAAAATGAACAAAATTCTTACTCTACCAAAACACCCGAGCGCAAAGTTACAGTCATTTTTAATTTGCATTCGTAGATTGCGTAAAAATATAAAAAATGAGGGCAAATACCATTGTAATCGGACGCCCAACCACCAAATTTTGACTGTTTTTAATTTAAATTCACAGATCGCGTAAAACTATGAAAAAATGAACAAAAATATTATTCTAACCAAACACCCCAGTGCCAAGTTTTGGCTGTTTTTAATTTAAATACCGATCACGTAAAAATATAAAAAATGAACAAAAATATTACTCTAACTAAACATCCAAGCGCCATGTTATAACTGTTTTTAATTTAGATTCGTAGATCGCATAAAAATACAAAAAATGAAGACAAATATTCTTGAAATCGGACCCCCAAGCACCAAGTTTTGGCCGTTTTTAATTTAAATGCACAGATCACGTAAAAATACAAAAAATGAACAAAAATATTTCTCTAACCAGACACCCAAACGCCAAGTTATAGCTATTTTCAATTTAGATTTGTAGATTGCGTAGAAATAAAAAAAATAAAGACAAATATCATTGTAATCGGAGACTCGAGTGCCAAGTTTTGCCCGTTTTTAATTTAAATGCGCAGATTGCGTAAAAATATAAGAAGTGAACAAAAATATTACTCTAACCAGATATCCAAGCGCCAAGTTATAGACATTTTTAATTTGGATTCGTAGATCGCGTATAAATACAAAAAATAAAGACAAATATCATTGTAATCGAACATCCGAGCACCAAGTTTTGGCCGTTTGATTCCAAAATATGGACCACGGGTAGCTTATGATGCTGGAATCTCCAAGGAAGCAAAAGTTAGCCGTATCATTGAAGATGGAGAATGGAAGTGGCCTTACCCGTGTACATGGGAACTAAAGGAGATAATCATAGACCACCCACCCACATACAAGCCGAGAGCCAACCTTGAAGACAAGTTTATTTGGGAAGCTTCAAAGAATGGGGTATACAATGCAAAAGCAACTTGGAATGCTATCCGAGGAAGGAATCAAAAAGTAGATTGGCATCATTTAGTTTGGCCTAGCATACACATCCCACGGCAAAGCTTCATTCTTTGGCTTGCCATCAAAGGTAGGTTGAACACTAAAGACAGATTGATTGGTTGGGGGATGAATGTAGATCCTAATTGTGTCCTATGTTGTAATGCTGTGGAAACTATGGATCACCTCTTCTTCACATGCCCCTTTGCGGCTGA
Source organism: Vitellaria paradoxa (assembly GCA_019916065.1). Taxonomy (NCBI): domain Eukaryota; kingdom Viridiplantae; phylum Streptophyta; class Magnoliopsida; order Ericales; family Sapotaceae; genus Vitellaria; species Vitellaria paradoxa. The sequence continues at coordinate 21,276,326 of CM034243.1, read as the reverse complement.
ATTGAGAGCTAAGGTGTTACAAAGATGCTTCATTGTCAAGCCTACACAACCGTGGAAGCATGAAGTTTTATGGGCTATGGGGAAGTTTGGGGGGAAGCACATCAATAAAGTTCTTTGCAAGCTTGCTTGGACTGGTTTGGTATACTACACTTGGGAAGAAAGGAACAAAAGAATATACAAGGGACACTCCTCATCCGTGGCTTGTATTATGCAAAAGATTGAGCATGTAGTTAGAACTAAGCTTTTACAATATCATGCAAAGATGGCTAATGTAGACTTTAGTTTACTTGACAATTGGAGGATCCATTAGTAATTGTATTTTGATTTGCGGGGGTATGCCCCCAAGATATTGTACATAATTTCCCTATTAATCCAAATTTTATACTTACTTACCAAAAAAAAAAATCGGAAACCCGAGCATCAAGTTATGCTGTTTTTAATTTAAATGCGCAGATCACATCGGAATACAAGTAATAAAGAAAAATAGTACTCTAGCCAGACACCCGAGTGCCAAGTTATAGCCGTTTTTAATTTAGATTCGTAGATCGCGTAAAAATACAAAAAAATGAAGATAAATATCATTTTAATCGGATACCCGAGCGCCAAGTTTTGGTCATTTTTAATTTAAATGCGCAGATCACGTAAAAATACAAAAAATGAACAAAAATATTATTCTAACCAAACACTCGAGCGCCAAGTTATAGCCATTTTTAATTTGGATTTGCAGATTGCGTAAAAATACAAAAAATGAAGACAAATATCAATGTAATCGGACAATTGAGCACCAAGTTTTGGCGGTTTTGAATTTAAATGTGCAGATCACGTAAAAATACAAAAATAAAATAAAAATATTACTGTAACTAGACACCCATGCGCTAAGTTATAGCCATTTTTAATTTTGATTCGTAGATCGCATAAAAATACAATAAATGAAGACAAATATCATTGTAATTGGGTACCCAAGCGCCAAGTTTTTGGCCGTTTTTAATTTAAGAGTACAGATCACGGAAAAATAGAAAAGTTGAACAAAAATTTTACTCTAACCAAACACCTGAGGGCCAACTTATAGCCATTTTTAACTTGGATTCGTAGATAAATACAAAAAATGTAGTCAAATATCATTCCAATCAGACACCAAAGTGCCAAGTTTTAGCTGTTTTTAATTTAAATGCGCAGACCACTTACAAATACAACAAAAAGAACAAAAATATTACTCTAACCAGACTCCTGAGCTCCAAGTTATAGCTGTTTTTAATTTGGAACCGTAGATCGCATAAAAATACAAAAGATGATAAATATCATTATAATCGAACACCCAAACGCCAAGTTATGTCAATTTTTAATTTAAATGCGTAGATCGCATAAACATATAAAAATGAACAAAAATATTTTTCTAACCAAACACCCGAGCGCCAAGTTAGAGCCGATTTCAATTTGGACTCGTAAATCGCGTAAAAATACAAAAAATGAAGACAAATATCATTATAATCGGAGACTCGAGCGGCAAGGTTTGGCCGTTGGTAATTTAAATGCACAGAACGTGTAAAAATACAAAAAAGTGAACAAAAATATTACTCTAGCAAGACATTCGAGTGCCAAGTTTTAACTATTTTTAATTTGGATTCATAGATCGTGTAAAAATACAAAGAATGAAGACAAAAATATCGTTGTAATCGGACACCCGAGCGCCAAGTTTAGGCTATTTTTAATTTAAATGCGCAAATCGCGTAAAAAATACAAAAAATGAACAAAATATACTTTTATAGCCAGACACCTGAGCGCCAAGTTATAGCTGTTTTTAATTAGGATTCGCTGATTGCGTAAAAATACAAAAATGATGAAAAATATCAACGTAATCGGACAGTCAAGTGATTGCACTTGAAAAGTGCTATTACAAACTCCACTTTTATATAACTTTTGATGCATTTAAGTAGTTTATTTTGAAGTTTTATTATTATTTTCTTAATTGCAGGTAAAAGGGTAAAATACGTGAGATTAGCAGTGTTGAAAGTGGCTTCCGAGGAGGAAAAAATGGTCCAAAGTTCAAGATAGTTGAAGTGGTGTGCAGCTGAAGTTCCAGCTCGACACCTTGTCAGTATTTAGACCATAACTTTTCACTCACAACTCGGATTGACCTGATTCATTTTGGGTTGGAAAGAAGACTCAAAGGGCTACAACTTTCGTGCTTTAGCCGAAGCCTGAATCGATCGTTTGCGAGGTCAAAATCGCAGTGAAAGTTGAGGACAGAAAGCTGTCAGAAGCAGCAAACGAGAAGCAGAACTTGAAGAACAAAGTTTCTGTGGTCCGGACCACCTGCCAAACGGTCCGGACCACAGTGTGTTATGCGCGCGCAGCTTCACTCCGTCTTTTAGGGTTTTCTTTACAACTTCTTTATAACATCTGCTACATGGCCGACCCAAGGGAGCGCTAGTTTTTAGTTCTACATACTTTAGGAACCTTCTTTTTCATATTTTCAGATACTTTGAGAGTTTTAAAATAGTTCTTTTTGGAGAGTTTTCATTACGTAGTTTCAGAGTTGCTTGCCGTGTAAGTTGACTTTCGTTTCGTTAATTTAATATATGATTTATTATTTTCTAGTGGTAGATCTAATGTTTATGCTTTCGTTTATTGCTTTCTTTTTGTTTAAAATCATGCTAGTGTAGAAACCCTAGTTCTTGATTCAACGAATCAAGAAAGGGTAGTTTACTCTGATCTATGGGATGTACGTAGACCCTTCGCATGGTTTGCGAAAGCTCATGCGAAGGGATCTACACTTTTTAAAACCTAATTCAGTTCTTTCAAAAACTTTCGAAAACGAAAACCTTTGACTATATTCTCTGTAATCACTGGTAAGGGTTTTCGATTAAAATTTTCTTAATAATTTTGAAGAACTGAAAGCAAGAACTGAAAATTCAGATTTTGAATCCTAATTTGAATTAGTTTATTTCAGAAACATTCGAAAACGAAAATCTTTGACTATATTCTCTGTAATCACTGGTAAAGGTTTTCGATTAAAATTTTCTTAATAATTTTGGATAAACTAGAAGAATTGGATTTGAATCCGAATTCGAATAGGATTGTTTGAAAACCCTTCGAAAACAGAAGTTTTTGACTATATTCTCTGTAATCACTGGTAAAAGCTTTTGATTAAAACTTTCTCAATAATTTTCGAACAAGTCCTAATTTAGGTTTTAACGCAAGTATTACAACTCATCCCATAGTGAAGACGTAAACTACCCGGAATTGATAGTTGGATCAAGGACTTCTTAAATTTATTTGCTTATTAATCGAATTGTCTTTGATTGATTTAATTGAAGTATTTACATTATAGTTTTTTTTATTAGATTATTTTGAAGTGCATTTAATTAGGAAAAATTCATTTAGCTAATATTTTATTCCTTGAAATCAAAAATCAAAAATTAAATTGCTGAAATTTTGTTAATAGGTTGCTAAGTTAGTTTAATTTGAATTTTGAATTTGCAAAACCCTAGGAATTAGTTTTAATTAATCTACAACTTAGTTTATATTCAAATTTAGGATTTCCATTTTAACCTAGAAACTAAATATCATAGGCTCCTTGTGAATTCGACCTCGGACTCACCGAGTTAAAACTACACCGCACACCCTTGCACTTGGGGGTTAATTTAGACGCAATTTCTAATAGCGGTCAAGTTTTTGGCGCCGTTGCCGGGAAGCCAAATTTTAGTTTTTAGGTTGTTTTCATTTTTTAGTTAATTTTCTTTTTCTTAAAAAAAAAAAAAAAATTTTTTTTTCAAACCTTTTTTTTGCTTCAAATTAGTATTCTGTGGTCCCGACCGTCTACCCTCTGGTCCGGACCACAGTACCTTTTCTCTGATTCTTTTCCTAGCTTATGAACAACTGGATTCGAGAGGAAGACGGTAGATTACAGCGTCCTGATCCCTTAGCTGTTCCTTTAGAATTAGAGTCCTCTTTAGGAGAAACTCAAACTCCTAGAATTCCTACTCCACCATTAGAAATGGCTGCTGAAGATCAAGTTGTCGCAGCAAGACAATCCTTGAGAGATATCTTGCAGCAGAATAGGCATACTCCTGAATCCTGCATAGTTTGGCCTGTAAACCAAACTTTTCACTTTAAACCAGGGATGATCCAATTGTTACCTACTTTCCATGGGATGGACTCTGAGAATCCATATGACCACTTAACTCGCTTTAGGAACATTTGTGTCACTATAAAGGATCAAGGATGCCAAATAGAGCTGGTATTTCTTAAGTTATTCCCATTTTCATTGCAAGATAAGGCTGCTAGATGGTTTGAATTCCTACCATCTAATTCCATTCGCACCTGGGATGAAATGCAAGCCAAATTCTTAAAGAAAATTTTCCCACCTAATAGAACTGATGCAATTCAGCATCAGATTCTGAACTTCGCTTCACAACATGGTGAGACATTCTACCAAAGTTGGGAGAGGTTTAAAACTCTCTTACATTCCTGTCCTCACCATGGATTTGAAGTCTGGCGTCTAGCGAGCATCTTCTACGGAGCCCTGACACCACAATTGAAACAATTTGTGGAAACAATGTGCAATGGGCAGTTTTACGATAAAACCCCTGAAGAAGCTTATGAATATCTTGAATTCTTAGCTGAAAATGCACAAACTTGGGATACCACGGGACCTCAGAATACTCAGAATATTAATGGTACTCCTATTCGAGGTTTGCATCACTTAAGTGAAACCGATGATCTTAAGGCAAAACTAGCAACTCTGACCCGAGAAATAGAGACCCTTAAGATTAAAAAGGACACACCTATAGTTAAAGAACCCATAGCAAATGTCTATTGCGTAGCTTGTGATAGCCAATCTCATAGAACGGATGATTGTCCTAGTATGCCCCTGTGTAGAGAAGTCGTGCAAAATCAGCTATCTAGTGAACTTCCTATCCATGCAATAAACCAATACCGACCTCCATATCGTGGACAGAATTTGGGAGGAAATCCCTATTCTGAAACATATAATCCGGGTGTGAGGAACCATCCAAATTTTAGTTGGAGAAATGATGGAGCAGCTCAAATGCCACAATCTTATCACCCTCCACCTCCTCCAAATCCTCAGGTTTCAGTCACTAATCCAGGATTGCCTCAGAATGTGGGACCTTCTCATACTCCATATATTCCCCCAAATAAGAGGTCCACAGAAGAAACACTTCAACAATACATGAACACACAATCCACACTTTGGGCTCAAAATAATAGAACTTTGGACGACATTAGGGGGCAGTTGACTCTTTTAACCCAAACGTTGACTACACAACCTAAAGGTCAATTCCCTGCTCAACCACGTCCAAATCCAATTGCCCAAGTGAAAAATGTTGAAGGGTCTTCCAATATGCCTGGCAATATTGAGCAGGTACAAAACATCACGACGCTTAGGAGTGGTAAAACTATAGATAAAACCATTCACCCTAAGATGGTTGAGGTTAGGGAAGAGTTAGAACCTAAGCGGATGTCGGAAGATAATAGGAGGGAAGGAAAACAACCCATAGGCATGGAAGAAGAAAAATCTAAGAGGGAAGAGGAATCTAAGAAAGAGAAGAGTGAGGAAGAAAAAGGGGAGAATCAAAAGGAAGAAGAACCCATGATAATACCTAGGGAATATGTTCCTAAAGCACCCTTCCCTCAGAGATTTTTGAAAGCTAGGAAAGAAGCCCAAACAGCTGAATTGCTAGAGGTGTTCAAACAAGTGAAAATTAATATACCTCTCCTTGATGCAATTAAGCAATTCCCTTCTTATGCCAAATTCCTTAAAGAGTTATGCACTGTGAAGAGGGGTTTGAATGTTAAAGAAAAAGTATTTCTCACTGAGCAAGCAAGTGCCATAGTACAATGTCGTACTCCTCCTAAATATAAAGACCCAGGATGTCCTACAATATCTTGTTATATAGGGAAGTATTATATTAGTAAAGCACTGCTTGACTTAGGAGCGAGTGTGAATTTGCTCCCTTACTCAGTGTACGAGCAATTGGGTTTAGGTGAGCTGAAGCCTACCCGTGTGACTTTGCAACTTGCAGATAGATCAATTAAAGTCCCACGAGGTATAATTGAAGATGTACTGGTACAAGTGGAAAATTTTTATTTTCCAGTGGATTTCATAATCCTAGATACTCAACCACTTACCAGTTTATCTACACCTGATCAAACACCAGTAATTCTAGGACGACCATTCTTAGCAACTTCGAATGCTTTGATTAATTGTAGGAATGGATCCATGAAAATGACTTTTGGTAACATTGAGTTTGAAACGAATATCTTTCATGTTATCAAACAACCAAAAGAGGTGCCTGATATACAACCAGTAGATTTATTAGAATCTATAGTCCAGGATTACGTGGACCATGAATTTGTCAAGGATCCTTTAGAGAAAGCTATTCGCTTTAGTGAGGAGAATTTGAATTCCATGATATCAAACCAACAGGTAGTTTGCATTGATTTTTTAGGTGTTGAGGGGATACTAGAAAACACTCAACCACATTCCATGTTCACATATGCAAATAATCTTGGGCCTTATTTGTGGTTCAAAGATCACTACAAGGTCATACATTCTCCAGCGTTCTCTACACTAGGAGCATACTCATTCTTGGCACCTCCTAGACTCGAGAAGAATATTTTATTCCTAAAGCCATTTGGTAAGGCTTGGGAGAGATTAGGAGTTGGATAGTATGTTTTGGCATTAACCCTTGTATATTAGTAGATTACATTTTATTTACTTATTTATTTATTTTAGTTTTCTTTCTGCCTAGATTAAATTTTAATTTTCTTTTAGTTTACTTTTATTTGTTTATTCTAACATTTTATCTCGTAGAAGTTTTATTTTTTTTCTTTTAGTACAATTTAATTCAAAGGAATAAACTGCTCAAGTTCTTTTCTTTTCTTCAAATAAGGAAGCTCTGGAGGTAATATCCTTCCTCTCCCTTTTATTTAGTTTTGCACTTCTAATTGGTACTTCACATACATAATTGTTCTTGTTGGGAGTGCTGTAGAATCTAAGTTGGGGGGATGTATTGGGTGATGCCTTAAGTGGCTTGAATAATGGGTGCATGCCTGGTTTAATTTGTGCTTTGTTCTTATTTGTGCCTTTGTTGTTATTGTTTCATGCTCATCATCATGCTCATTATTGCACACTACAGACCCACATATGCATCATGGTTCTCACATTGAGGACAATGTGAATTTTAAGTTGGGGGGTAGGGTTCGCATGATGACCTTTTGTGCCAAAATTGTAAAAATTTAAAATTTTTTGAGCATCTTTAAGCATAAATACATGAATTTAGCACATTTGTACCTACATGTCATCCTTTCTTTCTGGTTTGGTCGATTGTGGAATTAAGTGAGAAAGTGATGAATGAGTTTTGTTCAAGCTTTAATAGGAAACTTAGTTCAAGTTGATTGTATAATGACCTTGTCCATCTTTGACTATCAATAGAAGAGTTTATGTGCTAAGGAGTTGATTTTCTTTAACATTGGTTAATTGAGCATTCTTGGACTAGGTAGAGACTTATACCTCTTAATGGTGAGCTTTTGAGCCTATTATTCTTTTCTTGAGGGGTTGCACATAATCACAGCTCTTTTATTCTTCACTTTGGTTTCCAATGCACCAATTGCATCACACACACTTGCATTAGTTTCACTTGGCATATTATGAGTTGTTGCAAGCTTTGAACATGATGCTAGGCCATCTTTGCTATTGTTGGGCCTCTTTATCCTTTCTTGGTTATGAATTATCCTAGGAACCAACTTGAAGCCTTTTAAATAAAGTGTGTGACATATTTATATATATTTTTCTTGGTTCTCACCTCATATATTATCCCTTAACCTTATTCACACACTTTTAGCCTTACCCTTACATGTCTTGGGTTGTGAAAGCGCCTTAATGTCAATGATGTGAATGGGGGTTGGGAATGAAAATTTTTAAGAGCACATTGAGAGGAAATATTGGGTGGAGAATCTAGCTGATGTATTTTCATTATTTCAAAAAAAGAAAGAAAAAAAAAAAGAAAAAAAAAAAGAAAAAAAAAAGAAAAAAAAAGAAAAGAAAAAAAAAAAAGGTTTGCCATTTCTTTTTGTTCGTGTAATTCTGGGACGTGTGCATTGGATTGTGATTATTGAGAATGTCCCATGAGTTGTTTGTTAGTTTGTGAATAAGCTTCTTGTTGTAGTTCTTGTTGGGTTTGGAAAGGAATTGGGTAGTTTGGGACTTGTGCGCACTTGAGCATCTTTATCCCAAGACATGTGCTTTGATTTCCATATCCTCCATTGTTAACCATTACCCCTGGCCAAGTTACAACCAAAACAAAGACCTAGTGGATTCTAAGCAAGCAACTCTTATATTGTGCATGTAGTGGTCTTATGTAGGTTGTGTGGTGTGATCTCTTACATATGCATTGGAACATAGTTATGAGCTGTCCACTTTGAATTTCATTTCAGTTCACTCACTTATTTGTGGGGTTATGTGCAACTAGGTCAGCATCATAAGCTAATAGGTGTGTGTGAACCCTTGATGAGTGAATTTCTTTATATGAGTGGTACCTTGTGAGTATTTGAAGTCAAAACCTAGTTCCGTTTATGCTCTTGCAACCTTGTTGAATGAATGAAACAATTTTGCACACATGCTCTTTCTACTTTGATAGTCCATGCATTAATGCTTAGCACTTGGGAATTACACATGATATTTGGGTTTCGTGACTTGTTAGGCTTGAACTTGATTCATTGTTGATCTTAATCATTTTTTTAACACTTTGAGACTATACCATAGAATTTTGTGGGTAAATTCACTGCAAACCCTCATGAGACCTTACTCGTCCACTAGGGGGAACTTAGGGGTTTAAAGGGCTTGCTGCATGTAGCTAAGTGTAGCCGTGTTTCCAACGAAAAGAGAAATAGGATCGTAGTTGCATTTCATTTTAATAAAGGGCATTGCTAGGGACTAGCAACACTCAAGTTGGGGGGTGTGATTGCACTTGAAAAGTGCTATTACAAACTCCACTTTTATATAACTTTTGATGCATTTAAGTAGTTTATTTTGAAGTTTTATTATTATTTTCTTAATTAAAAAGGGCTCTAACATGGCGCTCGAATGTTTGGTTAGAGTAAGATTTTTGTTCATTTTTTGTATTTTTACATGATCTGCGCATTTAAATTAGAAACGGCCAAAACTTGGAGCTCGGGTGTCCGACTACAATGATATTTGTCTTCGTTTTTTGTATTTTTACTCGATCTACGAATCCAAATTAAAAATGGTTATAACTTGGCACTCGAGTGTCTAGCTAGAGAAGTATTTTTGTTTCTTTTTTTTTTGTATTTTTACGTGATCTGCACATTTAAATTAGAAACGGCCAAAACTTGGTGCTCGGGTGTCCGACTACAATGATATTTGACTTCATTTCTTGTATTTCTACGCGATCTACGAATACAAAATGAAAATGGCTACAACTTGGCCCACGGGTGTCTGGTTAAAGTAATATTTTTGTTCATTTTTTGTATTTTTACGTAACTTAAGCATTTAAATTAAAAACAACCAAAACTTAGTACTCGGGTGTCTGATTACAATGATATTTGTCTTCATTTTTTGTATTTTTACGCAATCTAGGAATCCAAATTAAAAATGGCTATAAGTTGGCTTCTAGGCGTTTGGTTGGAGTAATATTTTTTCTCATTTTTTATATTTTTACATGATCTGTGCATTTAAATTAAAAACGACCAAAACATGGTACTTGGGCGTCCGACTACAATGATATTTGTCTTCATTCTCTCTATTTTTACGCGATCTAAGAATCCAAAATGAAAATGGCTGCAATTAAGCGCTCGGGTGTCTGGTTACAGTAAAATTTTTGTTCATTTTCTGTATTTTTACATGATCTGCGCATTTAAATTAAAAACGGCCAAAAATTGCTGCTTGGGTGTCGGATTACAATGATATTTGTCTTTATTTTTTGTATTTTTACGCGATCTACGTATCCAAATTAAAAACGGCAACAACTTGGCGCGAGTGTCTGGTTAGAGTAATATTTTTGTTCATTTTTGTATTTTTACGAGATCTACGCATTTAAATTAAAAAGGGCCAAAACTTGGTGCTCGAGTGTCCGATTATAATGATATTTATCTTCACTCTTTGTATTTTTATGTGACCTACGAATCCAAATTAAAAGCGGCTATAACTTAGCGCTCGGGTGTCTAGTTAGAGTAATATTTTTGTTCATTTTCTGTATTTTCACGTGATCTGCGCATTTAAATTAAAAACAGCCAAAACTTGGTGCTCGGATGTCCGATTACAACGATATTTGTCTTTATTTTTTGTATTTTTACGCGATCTACGAATCCAAATTAAAAACGGCTATACCTTGGCGTTGGGGTGTCTGGTTAGAGAAATATTTTTGTTAATTGTTTGAATTTTTACGTGATCTGCGCGTTTAAATTAAAAAGGGCAATAACTTGGTGCTCGGGTGTCCGATTACAGTGATATGTTTTCTTCATTTTTTGTATTTTTACGCGATCTATGAACCAAAATTAAAAACGCTACAACTTGGCACTTGGGTGTCTGGTTAGAGTAATATTTTTGTTCATTTTTTCTATTCTTATATGATCTGCACATTTAAATTAGAAACGGCCAAAACCTGGCGCTCGGGTGTATGATTACAATGATATTTGTATTATTTTTTTGTATTTTTACACAATCTATGCATTTAAATTGAAAATGGCCAAAACTTGGAGCTCGAGTCACCGATTACAATGATATTTGTCTTCATCTTTTATATTTTTACGCGATCTACGAATCCATAATGAAAACGGCTATAATTTCGTGCTCGGGTGTTTGGTTAGAGAAATATTTTTGTCCATTTTTGTATTTTTACGTGATCTGCACATTTAAATTAAAAACGACAATAACTTGGTGCTCGAGTGTCTGATTACAATGATATTTGTTTTCATTTTTTGTATTTTTTGGTGATCTACGAATCCCAATTACAAATGGCTACAACTTGGCGTTCGGGTGTCTGGTTAAAAGTGATATTTTTGTTTATTTTTTTGTATTTTTACATGATCTGCACATTTAAATTACAAATGGTCAAAACTTGGCGCTTGGGTGTCCGATTACAATGATATTTGTCTTCATTTTTTGTATTCTTATGCAATCTACGAAGCCAAATTAAAAATGGCTATAACTTGGTGCTCAGGTGTCTGGTTAGAGTAATATTTTTATTCATTTTTTGTATTTTACTTGATCTGCGCATTAAAATTAAAAACGGCCAAAACTTGCTGCTCGGGTGTCGGATTACAATGATATTTATTTTCATTTTATGTATTTTTGCGCGATCTACAAATTCAAATTAAAAACGGCATAACTTGGTGCTCAGATGTCTGGTTAGAGTAATAGTTTTGTTCATTTTTTGTATTTTTATGTGATCTGCGCATTTATAATAAAAACGGCCCAAACTTGGTGCTCGGATGTTCGATTACAATGATATTTGTCTTCTTTTTTTGTATTTCTACGCAATCTCCAAATCCAAATAAAAAATGGCTATAACTTGGCGCTCGGGTGTCTGGTTAGGGTAATATTTTAGTTCAATTGTTTTTTATTTTTACGTGATCTGCGCATTAAAATTAGAAACAGCCAAAACTTAGCGCTCGGATATCCGATTGTAAAAAATTTTGTATTCATTTTTTGTATTTTTACGCAATCTACGTATTCAAATTAAAAACGGCTATAACTTGGTGCTCGGGTGTCTGGTTAAAGTAATTTTTTTGTTCATTTTTTGTATTTTTACGTGAACTGCGCATTTAAATTAAAAACGGGTATAACTTGGCGCTCGGGTGTCTGGTTAGGGTAATATTTTTGTTCATTTTTTTATTTTTACGTGATTTGCGCATTTAAATTAAAAACGGTCAAAACTTGGCGGTCGGATTTCCGATTATAATGATATTTATCTTCATTTTTTGTATTATTATGCAATCTATGAATTAAATTAAAAAAGGCTACAACTTGGCACTTGGGTGTCTAGTTACTGTAATATTTTTGTCCATTTTTTATATTTTTACGTGATCAACGTATTTAAATTAAAAACATTCAAAACTTGCTGCTCGGGTGTCAGATTACGATGATATTTGTCTTTATTTTTTGTATTTTTACGCGATTTACGAATCCTAATTAAAAATGGCAGCAACTTGGTGCTCGGGTGTCTGGTTAGAGTAATATTTTTGTTCATTTTTTATATTTTTACGTGACCTGCGCATTTAAATTATAAACGTCCAAAACTTGGCGCTCGGATGTCCGATTACAATGATATTTGACTTCATTTTTTGTATTTTTCTACGATCTGCGAATCCAAATTAAAAACGGCTATAACTTAGCGCTCAGGTGTCTGGCTAGAGAAGTATTTTTGTTTTTTTTTTTATATTTTTACGTGATCTACGCATTAAAATTTGAAACGGCTAAAACCTAATGCTCGGGTGTCCATTTACAATTATATTTGTCTCCATTTTTTGTATTTTTACGCGATCTACGAATCCAAAATGAAAACGGCTACAACTTGGCGCTTGGATGTCTGGTTATAGTAATATTTTTGTTCATTTTTTGTATTTTTATGTGATCAGCGCATTTAAATTAAAAACAGCCAAACTTGGTGCTCAGGTGTTTGATTACGATAATATTTGCCTTCATTTTTTGTATTTTTACACAATCTATGAATCTAAATTAAAAATGGCTATAAGTTGGCTCTCGGGCATTTGGTTGGAGTAATATTTTTTTCATTTCAAGTATTTTTACATGATCTGCGCTTTTTAATTGGAAACGACCAAAACTTGGTGCACGGGCGTCTGACTACAATGATATTTGTCCTCATTTTTTCTATTTTTACACGATCTAGGAATCCAAATTAGAAAAGGCTATAACTTGGCTCTCAGGTGTCCGGCTAGATAAGTATTTTTGTTCATTTTTTGTATTTTTACGCGATCTGCGCATTTAAATTAGAAATGGCCAAAACTTGATGCTCGAGCGTCCGACTACAATGATATTTGTCTTCATTTTTTCTATTTTTATGTGATCTAGGAATCCAAAATGAAAACGGTTGTAGCTTGGCGCTCAGGTGTCTAGTTAGAGTAATATTTCTGTTCAATTTTTTGTATTTTTACGTGATCTGTGCATTTAAATTAAAAACGGCCAAAACTTAGTGCTCAGGTGTCCGATTACAATAATATTTATCTTCATTTTTTGTATTTTTACGTAATCTATGAATCCAAATTAAAATTGGATATAAGTTGGCCCTCGGGCGTTTGGTTGGAGTAATATTTTTTTTTTGTATTATTACGTGATCTGCGCATTTAAATTAGAAATGGCCAAAACTTGGTGCTAGGGCATCCGACTACAATAATATTTGTCCTCATTCTTTCTATTTTTATGCGATCTAGGAATCTAAATTAGAAATGGCTATAACATGGATCTCAAGTGTCTAGCTAGATAAGTATTTTTGTTCATTTTTTTTGTATTTTTACAAGATTTGCGCATTTAAATTAGAAAAGGCCAAAAACTTGGCGCTTGGGTGTCCGATTACAATGATATTTATCTTTATTTTTTGTATTTTTACTGGATCTACGAATCCAAATTAAAAAAATGACTATAACTTGGTGCTCGGATATCTAGTTAGAGTAATATTTTTGTTTATTTTTTGTAGTTTTACGTGATCTGCGTATTTGAATTAAAAACGGCAAAAACTAGCTGCTTGGGTGTCCGACTACAATGATATTTGTATTCTTTTTTTGTATTTTTACACGATCTATGAATCCAAATTAAAAATGACTATAACTTCGCTCTCGGGTGTCTGGTTAGAATAATATTTTTGATATTTTTTTGTATTTTTACGTGATATGCGCATTTAAATTAAAAACGACCAAAACTTGGCGCTCGGGAGTCCGATTACAATGATATTTGTCTTCATTTTTTGTATTTTTCCCCATCTACAAATCCAAATTAAAAAGAGGTATAACATGGCACTCGAATGTCTGGTTAGAGTAAGATTTTTGTTCACTTTTTGTATTTTTACGTGATCTGCACATTTAAATTAGAAACGGCCAAAACTTGCCGCCCAGGTGTCCGTATACAATTATATTTGTCTTCATTTTTTGTATTTTTATGTGATCTACGAATCCAAATACTTACCAAAAAAAAAATCTACGAATCCAAATTAAAAATGGCTATAACTTGGTGCTCGGGTGTCTGGCTAGAGAACTATTTTTGTTTCTTTTTTAGTATTTTTACGTGATCTGCACATTTAAATTAGAAACGGCCAAAACTTGGCGCTCAGGTGTCCGTTTACAATTATATTTGTCTCCATTTTTTATATTTTTACGTGATCTACGAATCCAAAAGGAAAATGGCTACAACTTGGCGCTTGGGTGTTTGGTTAGAGTAATATATTTTTGTTCATTTTTTGTATTTTATGTGATCTGCGCATTTAAATTTAAAACAGCCAAAACTTAGTGATCGGGCTTTCGATTACAATGATAATTGCCTTCATTTTTTGTATTTTTATGCAATCTATGAATCTAAGTTAAAAATGGCTATAAGTTGACTCTCGGGCATTTGGTTGGAGTAATATTTTTTTCATTTCCAGTATTTTTACGTGATCTGCGCATTTAAATTAGAAACGGCCAAAACTTAGTGGTCGGGTGTCTGACTACAATGATATTTGTTCTCATTTTTTCTATTTTTACGTGATCTAGGAATTCAAATTAGAAACGGCTATAACCTGGCTCTCAGGTGTCTGGCTAGATAAGTATTTTTGTTCATTTTTTATATTTTTACACGATCTGCGCATTTAAATTAGAAACGGCCAAAACTTGGTGCTCGGGTGTCTGATTACAATGATATTTTTTCTTCATTCTATTTATTTTTACGTGATCTACGAATCTAAATTAAAAACGGCAATAAATTAGCGCTCGGATGTCTGGTTAGAGTAATATTTTTTTCAGTTTTTGTATTTTGACACGTTCTGCGCATTTAAATTAAAAACGGCCAAAACTTAGCACTCGATTCTCTGATTGCAATAATATTTGTCTTCATTTTTTGTATTTTCACGTGATCTACGAATCTGAAATGAAAACGGCTATAACTTGGCACTCGGGTGTCTGGTTAGAGTAATATTTTTGTTCATTTTTTGTATTTCTATGTGTTCTGCATATTTAAATTAAAAACGGCCAAACCTTGGCACTCGGGTGTCCGATTACAATGATATTTGTCTTCTTTTTTTGTATTTTTTCCCGATCTATGAATCCAAATTAAAAATGGCTATAATTTGGCGCTCGGGTGTATGGTTAGATTACTATTTTTGTTCTTTTTTTGTATTCTTATGTGATCTGCACATTTAAATTAAAAATGGTCATAACTTGGTGCTAGGGTATTCGATTACAATGATATTTGTCTTCATTTTTTGTATTTATACGTGATCTACGAATGCAAATTAAAAATGGCTTTAAGTTGGGCCTCGGGCGTCTGGTTGTAGCAATATTGTTTTTCATTTTTTTCTATTTTTACGCGATCTACGAATCCAAAATTAAAACGACTACAACTTGGCGCTCAGGTGCCTGGTTAGAGTGATATTTATGTTCATTTTTTATATTTTTACGTGATCTGCGCTTTTAAATTAAAAACGGCCAAAACTTGGTGCTCAGGTGTCCGATTACAATGATATTTGTCTTCATTTTTTGTATTTTCACGCAATCTATGAATCCACATTAAAAATGGCTATAAGTTGGCCCTTGGGCATTTGGTTGGAGTAACATTTTTTTTCATTTCTTGCATTTTTACCTGATCTGTGCATTTAAATTAGAAACAGCCAAAACTTGGTACTCAGGCGTCTGACTACAATCATATTTGTCCTTATTGTTTCTATTTTTACGTGATCTAGGAATCCAAATTAGAAATGGCTATAACCTGGATCTCAGGTGTCTAGCTAGATGATTGTACTGTGAAAAATATGATCATTAACTTTAATTTGTAGTTTGTTGGGTAGATTTATATTTTAAAAAGATGAGAAAATGCTTTTAAATGCATTCAGGAGGATTCTTTGTGATTTGCAGGTGTTTGGGACTAAAATGGATGAGGTTGGACTAAATTGGAAGAAATCAAGAAAATGGTTCGAACACATGTTTGAACCAACTGTTGTTCAAACCAATGTTCTAACCACAGAAGGCACACCAGAGAAAGATGCAACATAATTTGGCTAAGTATTGGAAAAAGTGGTTCGAACCAATGTTCAAATCATAGGTTGTTTGAACCATGGTTTGAACAACAGAAGCTGGTGCAGACCAACAAGTGCAGAATTTGACTAAGGCAAAGTGGTTCAAACCTTTGTTCAAACCACATGTGGTTTGAACCTTGGTTCGATCAACAGAAGGGTGAAAAGCATCAGAAGCTTAAAATTTTTCTAAGTATGGAATTTTGGTTCGAACCTTGGTTGGAACCAATCCTTGTTTAAACCTTGGTTCGATCAACAGAAAGGTGACAAGCATCAGGAGATAAAAATTTTCTAAGTCCCAGAATTTTGGTTCGAACCTTTGTTCGAACCAACCTTGGTTCAAACATTGGTTTGGTTCGAACATTGGTTAGAACAACCGAGATTGTGCAAGGTCCAACTAGAGTGAAATTTGACTAAGTCCCAGAATTTGGTTCGAACCCTTGTTCGAACCAATCAGTTTGTTCAAGCACATGTTCGAACCAACCTGCAATGCAAGGATCTTGAAATTCAACTTTTAGAAAAAGGGGCAAATATGTACTTTCTTATTTTATATTCTATATATACGAGTGAGGTCGTCTAGAGAGGAGAGAATTACGTATAGTTTAGTTTTTCAGATTTTCTTTTTTAGAGAGAGTTTTAGAGAGAGAAAGTGGATCAAGTTTCACTTTCTTTGAATTTTTGTATCAGAAATTTGAGCTTATGAATAGAATTGTTTCATTTTCATGTATTTCCACTTTCATTATGTGTGAGTAGCTCTCTTACTTGGATCCAAATCAAGGATAGTAGATGATGTATGTGGATTTTCAAGGTATTTTGCTTTTCAATGTTTACATCTTCTTGAAATTCTTTATGAATGATGGTTGAAATGTTTGAATCTATTGAAATTGTTAGTTGTTAACTCTAGATCTAGTCTTGTTTGTATAGCTTATATAGATTATATGTGAGTTGCTAATTAGAATTCTCATGCACTTCTTTGAGAAATTGTATGTGGATTGCTAATATAGAACTTATATGTACTCTTTTTTTTTTTTTTTTTTGTAAGTAAGTGTAGATTTGGATTTATGGGAAAGTTATGTACAATATCTTGGGGGCACACCCCCACAAATCAAAATTAAGCAACTAATGGATTCCCCAACATTCAAGCAAGCTAGGATCTACATTGGCTAAGTTGACATTAGATTGAGAAACTTTAGTTCTAACTTCATGCACTATTCTTTGTTCAATGGTAGCCACTGGTGATGCTTGTCCCTTGAAGATTCGCTTGTTTCTTTCCTCCCATAAGTGGTATACAAGGCCGGCCCAAGCAATTCTACATATAGTGTGACTGATTTGCTTTCCACTAAATTTACCCATAGCCCAAGAGAATTCCAAATTCCAAGGTTGCGAGGGTTTAATGATGGAGCTTTTGCATAAAATAGAGGCCCTCAAATCTATTGAAAATGGGCACATGAATAGAAGATGGTCTATCGTTTCAAAAGCATTGCCACATAGCACACATGTAGGGTCTATGTTCATTCCCCATCCTAACATCCTTTCCTTTGTACTCAATCTTCCATTAATAGCAAGCCAAAGTATGAAGCTATGCCGGGGTATATGTTGAGAGGACCATACTAAGTGGTGCCAAGCTATCTTGCAGCTTTTTCCCCTTATTGCGTTCCATGTTGCTGCCGTAGTATAATCCCCATTTCTTGATGTCTTCCAAATGAACTTGTCCTCTAAATTGGTATCCGAATAGTAGCTAGGAGGGTGCTAAAGGATTACCTCTCTTAGCTCTCATGTACACGGGTAGGACCACTTCCAATTACCTTGAACCACAATTCTGTCCACTTTAGCATCATTCGGCAAACCGGCATCATAAGCTATCCTTGCTCCATATCTTGGGATTAAAGGTCCAAGAGGGTGCCAATTGGAGTACCATAGAGATATAGAATTACCTTTGCCCACCTTGTAGTTTGATAGTCGACTTGCTTCTTCCCTAAGCTTGAGTAACTTCCTCCAAGTCCATGAACAATCTGATGGTGGCTTTATCTCCCAAAAACACTTTCCTTTGAGGAGGTTGGAGTGACACCATTCAACCCAAAGTGAAGGTTTTTTAGAGCATAGAGCCCATATGTGCCTCATAATGGTTGCCTTGTTCCATTCTTCAAGTCTTCTTAGTCCTAGTCCCCCTTCTTTTTTGGCTTGCAAACCTCGGCCCAAGAAATCTTGCTTCCCCATTTCTTTAAATCGGCTCCCATCCATAGATATCTCCTTAGGATTTGCTCAATTGCATTGCAAACTTTTTTGGGAAAAATGAAGTGAGCACTCCAATAAACTTGGATGCTAAATAAAACCGATTTGATAAGGACCACTCTACCAACGTATGAAAGGTACTTTGCTGCCCAACTCTTTACTTTCTTGGTCATTTTTTAAATTAACTCCTTGCAATCTTTATGTTTGAGCTTTGTGAAAATCAATGGTACTCCAAGATATTTAACCGGGAGCTCTCCAAGTTGGAAACCAAGCATGAAGCATAGGTGAAGCTTGCTTTGGTGGCTAACTCCTGAGATGTAGACTTTGCTCTTGCTTCCATTAGGCATCAGGCCTGAGTACTTGTGAAATTCCTGGAGTGCTTTATGGACAATCTGAAATGAAGCGCCATTAGGAGTACAAAGTATGAATAAATCATCTGCAAAGCAAATATGATTGATGAGAGGATTGGTGCATTTGGGATGATAAGTGAAATCAATTTGTTCCACCATTTTGTTGAATAATCTCGAGAAGAACTCCATGGCAATGAGAAATAAATATGGAGAGAGGGGATCACCTTGGCGAAGTCCCCTAGCACTTTTGAAGTAACCTTCAAGTGAACCATTCATAGATATAGAGAATTGAGGAGAAGTGATACATACTTTTATCCAATCAACAAACTTGCTTGGTAGACATAGTGCTTGTAGAGAATCAAGGATGAGATCCCATGAAACAGAGTCAAATGCCTTCATCAAATCAATCTTAAGAGCACTCCTTGGAGACATATTTTGCCTATGGTAATTCCTTACCAATTCCTGCATAAGTAGGATGTGGTCTGAGATAGATCGGCCTTGAACAAAAGCTGCTTGAGAGGGACCAATTATGTGGGGCATAAGTTTCTTAAGCCTGTTCGCTATGATTTTGGATATGCATTTATATACTATTGTGCAATAAGAGATTGGCCTGTAATCTGTCACCTTGCTTGGGTTAGGAACTTTAGGAACTAGAGCAGTGGTTGTTGAATTGATCACCTTAAGAAGCAAGAAGCTTCCCCGAGCTGAAAAGAGACTTTATAGCACTTAGGAAATCATCACCTACTATACTCCATGCTTTTTTGAAGAAGTGAGAGGTGAATCCATCTGGTCCTGGGGCTTTGTGACTTGGCAATGAGAATAAAGTGGCTTTTATCTCATCATCCGCAACTTCACTATCCAAAGAAACCATGAGTTCCGGTGGTAAGCTTGTGCTCATAATGCTTTCAACATAAGGTTTAGCATCTTGCAGATATGGAAAGGGGGTTCCCAAAAGCGTCTTGTAAAATTCAATAAAAGCTGATTTTACCGCTCCATAATCTTCAATTCTTTCACCTTGGTCATCTAGTATAGAGAGGATCTTGTTCTTTGAACAATGGCTTTTGACTTTTCTATGAAAGTATGAGGTGTTTTGATCACCTAACTTTATAGAATTGTCTCTAGCTTTTTGTTTATAGAATGCTTCCTCCGCTAAAGCCAAATGCAAGTAGTCATTAAGGGCAATGCTTTCTTCAACTAGGAGATTAGAGTTGACATTCAATTGCAACTCACTTTGTATAGCTTCAAGCTTTTCTTTTGCTTCGGCCACCTTTGTAGAAATACCCCCATAATGCTTCCTGTTGAATTCTTTTAGTGCCATCTTGAGTGTCTTTAGTTTAGAAACAAGTTTGTACGTAGGAGTACCTGAGACTTGTGTGCTCCAAGCTTCTTCTACCAGCTTATGAAACTCCTTGTTCTTGGTCCAATAGTTGAAGAACTTGAATGGTTTCCTTCCGGTTTGGCCATTACATCGAATGTTTATGACTATTGGACTATGATCCAAGATACAAGCATTAGGGAAGAAAGCTTCTGAATTGGGAAAGCAGTTTAGCCACCTTTCATTCACAAGAGCTCTATCAAGTTTGCTAAAAATGTTATAACCATCCTCTTGTTTGTTGGACCAAGTATAAAAGCATCCAGAGTATCTTAAGTCTACCAATTCAATGGCATCAAGGCATGTGTCGAAGTCATTAACCGTAACCTTGTCAATACCCCTTCCATCTCTTTTTTCTTGCTCCTCTTTGACTACATTAAAGTCTCCCAAAATAATCCAAGGTGAAACAGCCCCAATCATGTCATAATTGGCTTGTAGTTCCTTCCACAAAAGCTCCCTTGTTGTCCTATCATTTGAAGCTTATACAAATGTAGCAAAATATTCTATTGGAATAGCATGATAGGTTACATGGCAAAAGATAGATTGGCTAGAACTTGAAATAACATGAACTTTAACAGTTGAAGGATCCCACAAAATCAAAATTCTAGCTGGCAAATCATTCAAGTGATTCCCCGTATAGCAAAAAGAGGAGTTAATGCTTTTGCAAACTTTATCTACATTATGACTTTGAACCTTAGTTTCAAGGAGGCCGATTAGGTTGAAAGAAAATGTTTTAATCAACTTCTTGACTTTAGCTTGCTTTATGGGCCAATTAAGGCCTCTCACATTCCATGCACCAAAATTCATTTAGATGTAGAGGAGGAAACCGAGGACTTGGCTTGTGGGGCCTTGTTCTTTTTCTCAATAGCATATAACTTTTTCCTCTCCTTCTTACGTTGGGATTTTGAAAGTTGAAAATCAGAAACCAATTCATACTCCAAACCTTTTTGATCATAGTTAGGGGTTAGAGGTTGATCATCTTCCTCTTTGCTTGTTAGTTCTGTATTTTCTTCAGAACATTTCAACAATAAGACATCCTCATGGCTGGTTGCTGGATCTTGAATTGCTAATGGAGTGGTCATTAGTGGAGACTTTACTTGTGGTTCAATTAACAAAGGGGCTTAGCATTAGTCTCTTGTACCTTAAGGGGATCCGGTGATTCCATCTTACATGAGTTCTCCTTTGCTTGGGGCTGAATTTTGCTTCCAATTGTGGAATCTGCAAGGTGGCCATTAGAAGAGCTCTCGGCTATGGGATTTTCAGTAGGAGTTTGCTGAATTATGCTCTTTTTAGGCTTAGGTTTCGGTCTCCATTGCTGAAACACATTCTTGGGACATTGGCCAATTCTATGGCCTAATTGCTTGCAACCTTCGCAAATTGTGGGTATCCATTCATACTCAACTAGCTGTTGGAAAATCACACCATTATAGTCTTTGATTTCAACAGAGGAGGGAAATGTGGCTTGCTTATCCACTTCAATACATACTCTTGCATACGAGAGCCGTTCCATTTGAGCAGTCATCTTATCCGTGAACAAGGGTTTCCCTATTTGGCTTGTAATCTTGCTCAATGACATGGCCGACCATAGATGAAGCTTTAAATGTGAAAATCTGATCCAAATTGGAATAGATTCTGGGCTAGCTCTATCATATACCTCATTGGAAGACGAAGGCCTCAAAATTAGAGGCTTGTCATAGTAGCTCCAAGGACCCAATTCTAGAACCTTGAGCTTTGTTTCCTCATCTTGAAAATTAAAGATGAATAGACCAACCTTGAGGATGAACACTTCAACGTGACCAAAGGCTCTCCATCTTCTTTCTATGAATTGCTTCATTAGCTTGTATGGAGGTTTAGCTCCTATAACATGGCCGACTATGGCATTGTCCCATTTTTTTAAGTCTTCGACTACTTCCTCAAGAGAGAATGAAACCGGGGTCTTGGAGTTTTCAGGGGTGTTATGGGTGGGTATATATTTAAGCTTTGTTCCATTGGCTTTAACACGGTTAGAGGAAAAAAGTTGTGCCCATGTAGGTTTTGGTTGGTTGGCTTTTTCAATTGGGTTGGCTTTTTGTTGGGTTCCATTAGTTTGGTTATCTTTTGGTTCGGTTGGGGTTTGAATTGTAGGAATCTGGTTATTGGATTTTGAAAGGGACGGTTTTGGCGGGCTGAGGGGGTCTTTATCCAATTTGGTTGGGTATTACACGGGGGTAGGAGTCTTGGTATAGGAAATCTGGTGCATGGCAGGTTGTATGGATAAATGGGAGGTTGACTTACATGGAGTTGACCTTTGGGTATTAACTTTGTCTGGGTAAAGGTTGGAGGGATTAGATACATATGGACTATAGGAGCTAGCATGGGTCATCTTCATTTCGGGAAAGCTGGAAACCAAGAATGAATGAGCCAAAGATTCAACCGAGATTGATGGGGTGATTGGAGCCTTACCTCTATCCAGCTTCATTTGATTCGGTTCAACAAGGTTCTGCACATCCAAATTAAAAGCCAAATCTTCTTGAACTCCTAATTCATCTTCATGGAAGGAGTCTTTCATTAAAGTGATTTCAGCTCTCAACTCATCAATGGAACGGCAATGGTGAGCTTGTTGACCTTCTTGAGATGGGATAGAGAGGGATGAGACCCTATAGGGGATCTCATCCAATGCTATACCTTCTTTTTTGCCTGCAAGCTTCACATTCGTTTCTTCCTCATTCACCATGACTTGAAGACTACCCAAGCCATCTTCAACTTTATTACTAGGACCTGAAATGGAAGAGGAAGAGATTAGGGACAAGAGGGCTTTGGATGTAGGGGAATTTGGAAGTGAATCAGCCATGAAAACTTAGAGAGAGAAAATCTTAGAGAGAGAAGCTCTCGGCATTCTATAAGTAAGTTTGGAACACAGATTATATGTACTCTTTATAGGTTATGCATTGTAAGTGTTTGATTTAGGTTTTCAATTACATGAACTAAGTGTTGTTACCAAATCTTTTAATCATTGTTCTTAATTGTGCTTTAATTTTCAATTTCAGTTAGATTTATTGAATGATGATTAGTTTGTTTGGATTCTTTGAAACCACTAGTTGATGTTACCAGATTAACTCTTGATTGTATATTCTATATTCATTATATGTAAGTGGCTTGGTGGAATTTTCATGCCCAATCTTAAGGATGTTGTATGTGGATTGCCACCTAGAACTCTCATGTAATCCATATGGATTATTGCACTCTAAGTGTTTGATCTAGAACAACAACCAAGTGAGCTTGATGTTTAACCAAATTAATTAGTCATTGTTCTCCTTGAAAATCCATAGAAATCGCTACTTGAATCGGTTTGATCCAAGTCATTTTTATAGTTGTTTTAGTTTAATCAAATTTTCTTTGATAATTTCAATTTAGATTTAATGCCATTTCCTAGGTGTTTGAAAAAATGCTTAGATTTTCAAACTCAAACCAATTTTCTTTAATTCTTCTTGTGTGACACCTACTAATCAAGAGAAGAAGAATTGCAAATTTACTACGCCTCTCCCTGTGGGTACGATCGGTACTTCACCGTTTAAATTTAAATTGCTACATCGGACCACCTTGCACTTGGGGTGTAAATCCACATTGTGGAACGACAAGCACTAGATAAGTATTTTTGTTTATTTTTTTATATTTTTATGCGATCTGCGCATTTAAATTAGAAACTACCAAAAACTTGGCGCTTGGTTGTCCGATTACAATGATATTTGTCTTCATTTTTTGTATTTTTATGCAATCTACGAATCGAAATTGAAAACGGCTATAACTTGGCGCTCGGGTGTCTGGTTAGAGTAATATTTTTGTTCATTCTTTGCAGTTTTACATGATACACGTATTTAAATTAAAAATGACAAAAACTTGGCGCTCGGGTATCCGACTTCATTGATATTTGTCTTCACTTTTTGTATTTTTACTAGATCTACGAATCCAAATTAAAAATGGCTATAACTTGGTACTCGGATGTCTGGCTAGAGAAGTATTTTTGTTTCTTTTTTTGTATTTTTACATGATTTGCGCATTTAAATTAGAAACGGCCAAAACTTGGCATTCGAGTGTCCGTTTACAATTATATTTGTCTTCATTTTTTGTATTTTACGCGATCTACGAATTTAAATTAAAAACGGCAATAACTTGGCGCTCGGGTGTTTGGTTAGAGTATTATTTTTGTTCATTTTTTGTATTCTTATGTGATCTGCGCATTTAAATTAAAAATGGCCATAACTTGGTGCTCTAGTGTTCGATTACAATGATATTTGTCTTCATTTTTTGTATTTATACGTGATCTACGAATCGAAATTAAAAATGGCTATAAGTTGTTCCTCGGGTGCCTAGTTGGAGTAATAATTGTTTTCATTTTTTGTATTTTTACGTGATCTGCGCATTTAAATTAGAAACAGCCAAAACTTGGTACTCGGGTGTCCGATTACATTGATATTTGTTTTCATTTTTTCTATTTTTACGCAATATATGAATCCAAATTTGAAACAACTATAACCTGGCTCTTTGGTGTCTGGCTAGATAAGTATTTTTTTTCATTATTTGTATTCTTACGCAATCTGCGCATTTAAATTAGAAACGGCCAAAACTTGGCGCCCGGGTGTCCGATTACAATGATATTTTTGTCTTCATACTTTGTATTTTTACCTGATCTACTGATCCAAATTAAAAATGGCTATAATTCGGCGCTCGGATGTCGGATTAGAGTAATATTTTTGTTCACTTTTAGTATTTTTACAGGTTCTGCGCATTTAAATTAAAAATGGCCAAAACTTGGGCTCGAGTCTCCGATTACAATGATATTTGTCTTCGTTTTTTGTATTTTTATGCGATCTACGAATCCAAATTGAAAATGACCATAACTTGGCGCTCGGGTGTCTGGTTAGAGTAATATTATTGTGCAATTTTTGCATTTTTCGTGATAAGCGTATTTTAATTAAAAATGGCCAAAAACTCGCTGTTTGGATGTCTGATTACAATGATATTTGTTTTCATTTTTTGTATTTTATGCGATCTACGAATCCAAATTGAAAATGGCTATAACTTGGCGCTCGGGTGTCTGGTTTGAGTAATATTTTTGTTCATTTTTTTATATTTTTACGTGATCAGCACATTTAAATTAAAAATGGCCAAAGCTTGCTGCTCAGGTGTCTGATTACAATTATATTTGTCTTCAATATTTGTATTTGTATGTGATCTACAAATCCAAATTAAAAACGGCTATAACTTGGCTCTCTGGTGTCTGGTTATTGAAGTATTTTTATTCATTTTTTGTATTTTTACCTGATCTGTGCATTTAAATTAAAAATGGCCAAACTTCGTGCTTGGGTATTCGATTACAATGATATTTGTCTTTATTTTTTATATTTTTACGCAATCTGCGAATCGAAATTAAAAAGGAATATAACTTGGCACTTGGGTGTCTTGTTAGAATAATATTTTTGTTCATTGTTTGTATTTTTACATGATCTGCACATTTAAATTAAAAACGACCAAAACTTGGCGCTCGGGTATCCGATTCCAATGATATTTGTCTTCAATTTTTTGTATTTTTACGTGATCTACAAATCCAAATTAAAAATGGCTATAACTTGGTGCTCGGGCGTCTGGTTAGAGTATTATTTTTGTTCATTTTTTCTATTCTAACTTGATCTGCGTATTTAAATTAAAAACGGCAATTACTTAGTGCTTGGGTGTTCAATTGCAATGATATGTGTCTTCATTTTTTGTATGTATATGCGATCTATGATTCCCAATTAAAAATGGCTATAAGTTGGCCCTCGGGCGTCTGGTTAGAGTAATATTTTTGTTCATTTTTTGTATTTTTGCATGATCTACGCTTTTAAATTAGAAACAGCCAAAACTTAGTGCTCGGGTGTCTGACTAAAATGATATTTGTCTTCATTTTTTCTATTTTTACGCGATATACGAATCCAAAATAGAAACGGTTATAACCTGGCTCTCAGGTGTCTGGCTGGTGAAGTATTTTTGTTCATTTTTTGTATTTTTACGCGATTTGTGCATTTAAATAAGAAACGGCCAAAACTTGGCACTCGGGTGTCCGATTACAATTATATTTTTGTCTTCATTCTTTGTATTCTTACGTGATCTACGAATCCAAATTAAAAATAGCTATAACTTAGTGCCCGGATGTCTGGTTAGAGTAGTATTTTTATTTACTTTTTGTATTTTTATGCGTTCTATGCTTTTAAATTAAAAATGGCCAAGACTTAGCGCTCGAGTCTCCGATTACATTGATATTTGTCTTCATTTTTTGTATTCTTATGTGATCTACGAATCAAAATTGAAAACGGCTATAACTTGGCGCTCAGGTGTCTTGTTAGAGTAATATTTTTATTTTTTTTTTGTATTTTTACTTGATCTGCGCATTTAAATTAAAAATGGCCAAAACTTGGTGTTCGAATGTTTGATTACAATTATATTTGTATTCATTTTTTGTATTTTTACGCGATCTACAAATCAAAATTAAAAACGGCTATAACTTAGCGCTTGGATGTCTGGTTAGAGTAATATTTTTGTTAACTTTTTATTTTTTAAAGCGATCTGTGCAATTAAATTAAAAACGGCCAAAACTTGGCGCTCGAGTCTCTTATTATAATGATATTTGTCTTTGTTTTTTGTATTTTTATGTGATCTATGAATCGAAATTGAAAACGGCTACCACTTGGTGCTCAGGTGTCTGGTTAGAGTAATATTTTTATTCATTTTTTGTGTTTTTACGTGATCTGTGCATTTAAATTAAAAACGGCCAAAACTTGGTGATCGGGTGTCTGATTATAATGATATTTATCTTCATTTTTTGTATTTCTAAGCTATCTACGAATTCAAAATAAAAACAGCTATAACTTGGCGCTCGGGTATCTGATTAGAGTAATATTTTTGTTTATTTTTTGTATTTTTACGTGATCTGTGCATTTTAATTAAAAACAGCCAAAACTTGGCGCTCGAGTGTCCGATTATAATGATATTTGTCTTCTTTTTTTGTATTTCTACGCGATCTATGAATCCAAATTAAAAACAGATCTACCTTGGCAATCGAGTGCCTAGTTAGACTAATATTTTTATTCATTTCTTATATTTTTACGTGATCTGCGCTTTTAAATTAAAAACGATCAAAACATGGCCCTCGGGTGTCTGGTTAGAATAATATTTTTATTCACTTTTTGTATATTTACGTGATCTGTGCGTTTAAATTTAAAACGACGAAAACTGGGCACTCGGGCATATCCGTTTTCAATGATATTCGTTTACAATGATATTCTCTGTATTTTTACGCGATCTACGAATCCAAATTAAGAATGGCTATAACTTGGCGCTCGGATGTCTGGTTAGAGTAATATTTTTGTTTAGTTTTTTGTATTTTTACGCTATCTACGCATTTAAATTAAAAATGATCAAAACTTGGCGCTTGAGTCTCCGATTACAATGATATTTGTATTCACTTTATGTATTTTTACGCGATCTACGAATCAAAATTGAAAACGGCTATAACTTGGCGCTCAGCTATCTGGTTAGAGAAATATTTTTGTTCATTTTTTGTATTTCTATGTGAGCTGCGCATTTAAATTAAAAACGGCCATAACTTGGTGCTCGAGTGTCCGATTACAATGATATTTGTCTTCATTTTTTTTATATTTTTACGCAATCTACGAATCCAAATTAAAACGGCTATAACTTGGCACTTGGCTATCTGGCTAGAGAAGTATTTTTGTTCATTTTTTTTTTGTATTTACGTGATCTGCGCATTTAAATTAGAAACAGCCAAAACTTGGCACTCGGGTGTCCGATTGCAATAATATTTGTCTTCATTTTTTGTATTTTTTCACGATCTACGAATCCAAATTAAAAATGACTATAACTTGGTGCTTGGGTGTCTGGTTAGAGTAATATTTTTGTTCATTTTTTGTATTGTTATGCAATCTGCGCATTTAAGTTAAAAATGGCAAAAACTTAGCGGTCGGGTCTCCGATTACAATGATAATTGTCTTTATTTTTTGTATTTTTACGCGATCTACGAATCCAAATTAAAAATAGCTATTACTTGGCGCTTGGGAGTCTGGCTAGAGTAATATTTTTGTTTATTTTTTGTATTTTTACATGATCTGCGCATTTAAATTAAAAACGGCCATAACTTGGTGCTCGGGTGTTCTATTATAATGATATTTGTCTTCTTTTTTTGTATTTATACACGATCTACAAATCCAAAATAAAAGTGGCTATAAGTTGGCCCTCAGGTGCCCAATTACAATGATATTTGTCTTTATTTTCTTTATTTTTACGCGATCTACGAATCCAAATTAAAAACGGCTATAACTTGGCTCTCTGCTGTCTGGTTAGAGTAATATTTTTGTTTATTTTTTGTATTTTTACGTGATCTGCACATTTTAATTCAAAACAGCCAAAACTTGGTGCTCAACTATCCGATTACATTGATATTTGTGATCATTTTTTGTATTTTTATGCAATCTGCGAATCCAAATTAAAAACGACTATAGCTTGGCACTCGGTTGTCTGGCTAGAGAAGTTTTTTTGTTCATTTTTTGTATTTTTATGTGATCTGCACATTTAAATTAGAAACGACCAAAACTTGGCGCTCGGGTGTCCGATTACAATGATATTTATCTTCTTTTTTTGTATTTTTATGCGACCTACGAATTCAAACTAAAAAGGGCTATAACTTGGAGCTCGGGAGTCTGGTTAGAGTAATTTTTTTGTTCATTTTTTGTATTTTTAAATGGTCTGCGCATTTAAATTAAAAACGGCCAAAAGCTGGCACTCAGGTGTCTGATTAGAATGGTATTTGACTACATTTTTTGTATTTATACGCGATCTACGAATCCAAATAAAAAATGGCTATAAGTTAGCCCCCGGGTGTTTGGTTAGAGTAAAATATTTGTTCATCGTTTGTATTTTTACGTGATCTGTGCTTTTAAATTAAAAACGGTCAAAAACTTGGCGCTCGGGTATCCGATTACAATGATATTTGTCTTCATTTATTGTATTTTTACGCGATCTACGAATCCAAATTAAAAACGGCTATAACTTGGCTCTCGGGTGTTTGGTTAAAGTAATATTTTTGTTTATTTATCATATTTTTACGTGATAACACATTTAAATTCAAAACGGCCAAAAGTTGGTGCTCGATTGTCCGATTACATTGATATTCATCATCATTTTTTGTATTTTTAGGCAATCGGAGAATCCAAATTAAAAACGGCTATAACTTGGCACTCAGGTGTCTGGCTAGAGAAGTATTTATGTTCATTTTTTGTACTTTTACGTGATCTGCGCATTTAAAGTAGAAATGGCCAAAACTTGGCGCTCGGGTGTCCAATTGTAAGTATATTTGTTTTCATTTGTTGTATTTTTACGCGACCTACGAATCCAAACTAAAAACGGCTAAAACTGGGAGCTCGAGAGTCTGGTTAGAGTTATATTTTTGTTCATTTTTTGTATTTTCAAGTGGTCCGCTCATTTAAATTAAAAATGGCTAAAACTTGGTGCTTGGATGTTTGATTAGAATGCTATTTGACTACATTTTTATTTATTTATACGTGATCTACGAATGCAAATTAAAAATGGTTACAACTTGGCACCCGGGTGTCCAGTTAGAGCAATACTTTTGTTCATTTTTTGTATTTTTTCGTGATTTGCACATTTAATTTAGAAACGGCCAAAACTTGACACTCGGATGTCCGATTACAATGATATTTGCCTCCATTTTTTGTATTTTTACGCGATCTACGAATCCAAATTAAAAACGGCTATAACTTGACACTCGAGTGTTTGGTTAAAGTAATATTTTTTTTCATTTCTTTTATTCTTATGTGATCTGCACATTTAAATTAAAAACGACCAAAACTTGGCGCTCGGATATCCGATTTTAATAACTTTTGTATTCATTTTTGTATTTTTACGTGATCTACGTATTCAAATTAAAAACGGCTATAACTTGGCGCTCGGGTGTCTGATTAGGGTAATATTTTTGTTCATTTTTTGTATTTTTACGTGAACTGTGCATTTAAATTAAAAACGGCTAAAACTTGGCGCTCAGATGTCTGATTACAATGATATTTGTCTTCATTTTTTTGTATTTCTACGCGATCTACGAATCCAAATTAAAAACGGCTATAACTTGGCGCCCGAGTGTTTGGTTAAAGTAATATTTTTTTTTCATTTCTTTTATTTTTACGTGATCTACGCATTTAAATTAAAAATGACCTAAACTTGGCACTCGGGTGTCCGATTACAATGATATTTTTGTCTTCGTTCTTTGTATTTTTACGCGATTTACGAATCCAAATTAAAAACGGCTAAAACTTGGCGCTCAGATGCCTGGTTAGAGTAATATTTTTGTTCACTTGTTGTTTTTTTTCACGTTCTGCGCATTTAAATTCAAAAGGCCAAAACTTGGCACTTGAGTCTCCGATTACAATGATATTTGTTTTCATTTCTTGTATTTTTACACGATCTACGAATCCAAATTGAAAACGGCTATAACTTGGCGCTCAGGTGTTTGGTTAGAGAAATATTTTTGTTCATTTTTATATGTTTATGCGATCTACGCCTTTAAATTAAAAATGGCCATAATTTAGCATTCGGGTGTCCGATTACAACGACATTTATCTTCATTTTTTATATTTTTACGTGATTTACGATTCTAAATTAAAAATAGCTATAACTTGGAGTTCGGGAGTCTGGTTAGAATAACATTTTTGTTTATTTTTTGTATTTTTAGGTGGTCTGCGCATTTATATTAAAAAGGGCAAAAACTTGGCGCTCATGTGTCTGATTAGAATGATATTTGACTACATTTTTTGTATTTATACGCGATCTACGAATCCAAATTAAAAATGGCTATAAGTTGGCCCTCGGGTGTTTGGTTAAAGTAAATTTTTGTTCATCTTTTGTATTTTTACGTGATATGCGCTCTAAAATAAAAAACGGCCAAAAACTTGGCGCTCGGGTGTCTGATTACATTGATATTTGTCTTCATTTTTTGTATTTTTACGCGATCTACAAATCCAAATTAAAAACGACTATAAGTTGGTTCTTCGGCGTCTGGCTAGAGTACTATTTTTGTTCATTATTTGTATTCTGACGTGATTTACGCATTTAAATTAAAAACGGCCATAACTTGATGCTCGGTTGTTCGATTACAATGACATTTATCTTCATTTTTCGTATTTGTACGCGATCTACGAATCTAAATTAAAAATGGCTATAAGTTGGCACTTGGGCGTTTGGTTAGAGTAATATTTTTGTTTATTTTTTTGTATTTTTACGTGATCTGCGCAATTAAATTAAAAATGGCCAAAAAAACTTGGTGCTCGGGTGTCCGACTACAATGATATTTGTCTTTATTTTTTCTATTTTTACGTGATCTATGAATCTAAATTAGAAACAACTATAACTTGGCTCTTAGGTGCCCGGCTAGAGAAGTATTTTTGTTCTTTTTTTGTATTTTTTCGCAATCTGCGCATTTAAATTAGAAACGGCCAAAACATGGCGCTCGGGTGTCCGATTACAAAGATATTTATATCTTCATTCTCTGTATTTTTATGCCATCTACGAATCCAAATTAAAAACGGCTATAACTTGGTCCTCGAATGTCTGGTTAGAGTAATATTTTTGTTCGGTTTTTATATTTTTACGCGATCTGCGCATTTAAATTAAAAACGGCCAAAACTTGGCGCTCGAGTCTCCGACTACAATGATGTTTGTCTCCATTTTTTGTATTTTTACACGATCTATGAATTCAAATGGAAAACGGCTATAATTTGGCGCTCGGGTGTCCGGTTAGAAAAATATTTTTGTTCATTTTTTGTATTTTTACGTGATCTGCGCGTTTAAGTTAAAAATGGCAATACCTTGGTGCTATGGTGTTCAATTACAATGATATTTGTCTTCATTTTTTATATTTTTACGTGATCTACGAATCCAAATTAAAAACGGCTATAACTTGGCACTCGGGTCTCTGGTTAGAGTAATATTTTTGTTAATTTTATTTATTTTTACGTGATCTGCGCATTTAAATTAGAAAACGGCTAAATTTGGTGCTTGGGTGCCCGATTACAATGATATTTGTCCCCATTTTTTACATTTTTACGCAATCTATGAATTCAAATTTAAAACGGTTATAACCTGGCACTTGGGTGTCTGTTTAGAGTAATATTTTTGCTCATTTTTTGTATTTTTACGTGATTTGTGCATTAAAATTAAAAACGGCCAAACTTGGCGCTCGGGTGTCCGATTATAATGATATTTATCTTCATTTTTTTTATTTGTAGGTGATCTACAAATCCAAATTAAAAACGGCCAAAATTTGGCGCTCGGGTGTCCGATTACATTGGTATTTATCTTCATTTTTTGTATTTTTATGCAATATGCGCATTTAAATTAAAAATAACCAAAACTTAGCGCTCGAGTCTCCAATTACAATGATATTTGTTTTCATTTTTTATATTTTTACGCGATCTACGAATCTAAAATGAAAACGTCTATAATTTGGCGCTCGATTGTCTGGTTAGAGAAATATTTTTGTCCATTTTTTGTATTTCTACGTGATCTGTGAATTAAAATTAAAAACAGCCAAAACTTGGTGCTCAGGTGTTTGATTACAATGATATTTATTTTTATTTTTTTTATTTTTATGCAATCTGCGCAGTTAAATTATAAATGAACAAAACTTGGCGCTCAGGTCTCCGATTACAAAGATATTTTTGTTTTCATTTTTTGTATTTTTACGCGATCTACGAATCAAAGTTAAAATGGCTATAGTTTGGTGCTCGGGCGTCGGGTTAGAGTAATATTTTTGTTCATTTTTTGTATTTTTACTTGATTTGCACTTTTAAATTAAAAATGGCAATAACTTGGTGCCCGGGTGTCTAATTACAATGATATTTGTTTTCATTTTTTGTATTTTTACTCGATTTATGAATCCAAATTAAAAACAGCTACAACTTGGCGCTCGGGTGTCTTGTTAGAGTAATATTTTTGTTCATTTTTTGTATTTTTACGTGATCTACGCATTTAAATTAAAAATGGCCAAAACTTAGCGTTCGGATATCCGATTACAATAATATTTTTCTTCATTTTTTGTATTTTTACGCGGTCTACGTATCCAAATTAAAAGTGGCTATAACTAGGTGCTCGGATGTCTAGTTAGAGTAATATTTTTGTTCATTTTTTTATTTTAACATGATCTGCGCATTTAAATTAATAATGGTCCAAAACTCGGCGCTCGGATGTCCAATTACAGTGATATTTGTCTTCATTTTTAGTATTTTTACGCGATCTACGAATCGAAATTAAAAATAGCTATAACTTGCCACTCGGGTACCTGGTTATAGTAGTATTTTTGTTCATATTTTGTATTTTTACATGATCAGCGCATTTAAATTAAAAACGGTCAAAAACTTGCTACTCGGGTGTTGGATTACAATGATATTTGTCTTCATTTTTTGTATTTTTACGCGATCTACGAATCCAAATTAAAAATGGCTACAACTTGGTGCTCGGGTGTCTGGTTAGTATAATATTTTTGTTCATTTCTTGTATTTTTACGTGATCTGCGCATTTAAATTAAAAATGGCCAAAACTTGGCACTCAGATGTTCAATTATCAAAATAAAATTTGTCTTCTTTTTTGTATTTATATAGCATTTACAAATCCAAAATTAAAACAGCTATGACATGGCACTCAGGTGTCTAGTTATAGTAGTATTTTTGTTCATTTTTTGCATTTTTACGTGATCAGCACATTTAAATTAAAAACGGCCAAAACTTGTTGCTTGGGTGTCGGATTACAATGATATTTGTCTTGATTTTTTGTATTTTTACGCGATCTACGAATCCAAATAAAAAAGGTTACAACTTGGAGCTTGGGTGTCTGATTAGAGTAATATTTTTTTCATTTCTTGTATTTTTACGTCATCTGCGCATTCAAATTAGAAACGGCCAAAACTTGTCGATCGGATGTCTGATTACAATGATATTTGTCTTTATTTTTCGTATTTTTATGCGATCTACGAATCCAAATTAAAAACGGCTATAACTTGGCGCTCGGGTGTCTTGTTAGAGTAATATTTTTGTTCATTTTTTGTATTCTTAGGTGAGCTGCGCATTTAAATTAAAAACGGCCAAAACTTGGCGCTTGGATGTCCGATTGCAATGACATTTGTCTTCATTTTTTGTATTTTTAGGCGATCTACGAATCCAAATTAAAAACGGCTACAACTTGGCACTCGGGTGTCTAGTTAGAGTAATATTTTTGTTCATTTTTTGTATTTTTACGTGGACTGCGCATTTTAATTGAAAACGGCCAAAACTTGGCGCTCGGATGTCCGATTACATTGATATTTGTCTTCATTTTTTCTATTTTTACGGGATCTACAAATCCAAATTAAAAATAGCTGTAACTTGGTACTCGGGTGTCTAGTTAGGGTAATATTTTTTGTTCATTTTTTGTATTTTTACGTGAATCGCGCATATAAATTAAAAACAGCCAAAACATGGTGCTCAGATGTCCGATTATAATAATGTTTGTCTTCATTCCTTGTATTTTTACGCGATCTACGAATCCAAGATAAAAACGGCTATAACTTGGCACTTTGGTGTCTGGTTACAGTAGTATTTTTGTTCATTTTTTCAATTTTTATGTGATTAGCGTATTTAAATTAAAAACGACCAAAACTTGCCGCTCGGGTGTCAGATTGCAATGATATTTGTCTTCACTTTTTGTACTTTTACGTGATCTACGAATCCAAATTAAAAACGACTATAACGTGGCGCTCGGTTGTGTGGTTAGAGTAATAGTTTTGTTCATTTCTTGTCTTTCTATGTGATCTGTGTATTTAAATTAATAATGGCCAAAACTCGGCGCTCGGATGTCCAATTACAGTGATATTTGTCTTCATTTTAGTATTTTTACGCGATCTACGAATCGAAATTAAAAGTAGCTATAACTTGCCACTCGGGTGCCTGGTTATAGTAGTATTTTTGTTCATATTTTGCATTTTTACATGATCAGCGCATTTAAATTAAAAACGGTCAAAAACTTGCTACTCGGGTGTTGGATTACAATGATATTTGTCATCATTTTTTGTATTTTTACGCGATCTACGAATCCAAATTAAAAATGGCTACAACTTGGTGCTCGGGTGTCTGGTTAGTATAATATTTTTGTTCATTTCTTGTATTTTTACGTGATCTGCGCATTTAAATTAAAAATGGCCAAAACTTGGCGCTCGGATGTCCGATTACAATGATATTTGTCTTCTTTTTTTGTATTTTTACACGATCTATGAATCCAAATTAAAAATGGCTATAACTTGGCGCTCGGGTGTCTGGTTTGAATAATATTTTTATTCATTTTTTATATTTTAACGTGAACTACGCATTTAAATTAAAAACGGCCAAAACTTGGCGCTTGGGTGTCCGTTTACAATTATATTTGTCTTTATTTTTCATATTTTTACGTGATCTACGAATCCAAATTAAAAGCGGCTACAACTTGGCGCTCAGGTGTCTGGTTAGAGTAATATTTTTGTTCATTTCTTGTATTTTTACGTAATCTGCACATTTAAATTAAAAATGGCCAAAACTGCTGCTTGGGTGTCGGATTACAATGATATGTGCGTTCATTTTTTAGATTTTTACGCGATCTACGAATACAATTTAAAAGTAGCTATAGCATACCGCTCAGGTTTCTGGATACAGTCGTATTTTTGTTCATTCTTTATATTTTTATGTGATTTGTGCAATTAAATTAAAAGCGGGCAAATTTTGGCGCTCGGGTGTCCGATTATAATGATATTTGTCTTGATTTTTTTGTATTTTTATGTGATCTACGAATCCAAATTAAAAAGGGCGACAACTTGGTGCTCAGGTGTCTTGTTATAGTAATATTTTGTTCATTTTTTATATTTTTACGTGATCTGCACATTTAAATTAGAAACGGCCAAACTTGGTGGTCGAGTGTCCGATTACAACGATATTTATCTTCATTTTCTCTATTTTTTCGCGATCTACGAATCCAAATTAAAAACTACTATAACTTGGTGCTCAGGTGTTTGGTTAGGAAAATATTTTTGTTCATTTTTTATATTTTTACGTGATCTATGCGTTTAAATTAAAAAAGGAAATAACTTCAAGCTCGGGAGTCTGGTTAGACTAATATTTTTCTTCATTTTTTTATTTTTACGTGATCTGTGCATTTAAATTAAAAATCGCTAAAACTTAGCACTCGTATGTCCGATTGCAATAATATTTGTCCTCAATTTTTGTATTCTTACACGATCTATGAATCCAAATTGAAAACGGCTGTATTTTGGTGCTCGGGTGTCTGGTTAGAGAAATATTTTTGTTCATTTTTTGCATTTTTATGTGATCTCCATGTTTAAATTAAAAACGACCAAGACTTGGTGCTCAGATGTCCGATTACGATGATATTTGTCTTCATTTTTTATATTTTTACGCGATCTACGTATCCAAATTAAAAACGGCTACAACTTGGCACTCGGGTGTCTGGTTACAGTAATATTTTTGTTCATTTTTTGTCTTTTTGTGTAATCTGTGCATTTTAATTAGAAACGGCCAAAACTTAGCGTTTGGATGTCCGATTACAATGATATTTGTCTTCATTTTTTTGTATTTTTACACGATCTACGAATCCAAATTAAAAACGTTATAAGTTGGCGTTTGGGTGTCGGGTTTGAGTAATATTTTTGTTCATTTTTTTATTCTAACGTGATCTGCGCATTTAAATTAAAAACGTTCAAAACTTGGCGCTCGGATGTCCGATTGCAATAATATTTGTCCTCATTTTTTATATTTTCACACGATTTACGAATCCCAATTGAAAACGGCTATAATTTGGCGCTTAGGTGTCTGGTTAGAAAAATATTTTTGTTCATTTTTTGGATTTTTACGTGATCTGCGCGTTTAAATTAAAAAGGCAAAACTTGGTGCTCGAATGTCCGATTGCAATGATATTTGTCTTCATTTTTTGTATTTTTACGTGATCTACGAATCCAAATTAAAAACGGCTATAACTTGGCACTCGGGTCTCTAGTTAGAGTAATATTTTTGTTAATTTTATTTATTTTTACGTGATCTGCGCATTTAAATTAGAAACGGCTAAATTTGGTGCTCGGGTACCCGATTACAATGATATTTATCTCCATTTTTTGTATTTTTACGCAATCTATGAATCCAAATTTAAAATGGTTATAACCTGGCACTTAGGTGTCTGTTTAGAGTAATATTTTTGCTCATTTTTTGTATTTTTACGTGATCTGTGCATTAAAATTAAAAACGGCCAAACTTAGCACTCGGGTGTCTGATTATAATGATATTTATCTTCATTTTTTTATTTGTAGGTGATCTACAAATCCAAATTAAAACGGATATAACTTGGCACTCGGATGTCTGGTTCGAGTAATATTTTTGTTCATTTTTTTATTTTTACATGATCTACGCATTTAAATTAAAAACGGTCAAAACTTGGCGCTCGGATGTCCGATTATAATCATATTTGTCTTCATTTTCTGTATTTTTACGCGATCTACGAATCCAAATTAAAAACGATTACGACTTGGCGCTCGGGTGTCTGGCTAGATAAGCATTTTTGTTCATTTTTGTATTTTTACACGATCAGCGCATTTAAATTAAAAATGGCCAAAACATGCTGCTAGGGTGTCGAATTACAATGATATTTGTCTTCAATTTTTGTATTTGTAGGTGATCTACGAATCCAAATTAAAAACGGCTATAACTTGGTGCTCGGGTGTCTGGTTAGAGTAATATTATTGTTCATTTTTTGTAATTCTACGTGATCTGCGCATTTAAATTAGAAACAGTCAAAACTTGGCGCTCGGATGTCCGATTACAATGATATTTGTCTTCATTTTTTGTATTTTTACGTGATCTACGAAAACAAATTAAAAATGACCGTAGCTTGGCGCTCGGGAGTCTGGTTAGACTAATATTTTTCTTCATTTTTTTTATTTTTACGTGATCTACGCATTTAAATTAAAAATCGCTAAAACTTAGCACTCGTATGTCCGATTGCAATAATATTTGTCCTCAATTTTTGTATTCTTACACGATCTATGAATCCAAATTGAAAACGGCTATAATTTGGTGCTCGAGTGTCTGGTTAGAGAAATATTTTTGTTCATTTTTTGCATTTTTACGTGATCTGCGTGTTTAAATTAAAAACGACCAAGACTTGGCGCTCAGATGTCCGATTACGATAATATTTGTCTTCATTTTTTGTATTTTTACGCGATCTACGTATCCAAATTAAAAACGGCTACAACTTGGCACTTGGGTGTCTGGTTACAGTAATATTTTTGTTCATTTTTTGTCTTTTTGTGTAATCTGTGCATTTTAATTAGAAACGGCCAAAACTTAGCGTTTGGATGTCCGATTACAATGATATTTGTCTTCATTTTTTGTATTTTTACACGATCTACGAATCCAAATTAAAAACGTTTATAAGTTGGCGTTTAGGTGTCGGGTTTGAGTAATATTTTTGTTCATTTTTTTATTCTAACGTGATCTGCGCATTTAAATTAAAAACGTTCAAAACTTGGCGCTCGGATGTCCGATTGCAATAATATTTGTCCTCATTTTTTATATTTTCACACGATTTACGAATCCCAATTGAAAACGGTTATAATTTGGCGCTCAGGTGTCTGGTTAGAAAAATATTTTTGTTCATTTTTTGGATTTTTACGTGATCTGCGCGTTTAAATTAAAAAGGCAAAACTTGGTGCTCGAATGTCCGATTACAATGATATTTGTCTTCATTTTTTGTATTTTTACGTTATTTACGCATTAAAATTAAAAATGGTCAAACTTGGCACGTCTAAATTAGAAACGGCCAAAACTTGGCGCTCGGATGTCCAATTATAATAATATTTTCTTCATTTTTGTATTTTTACGCGATTTACGAATCCAAAATGAAAACGGCTATAATTTGGCACTCGGGCGTCTGGTTAGACAAATATTTTTGTTTATTTTTTTTATTGTTACGTGATCTCGCATTTAAATTAAAAACAGCAATAACTTGGTGCTCAGGATGTCCGATTACAATGATATTTGTCTTCACTTTTTGTATTTCTACGCGATCTACGAATCCAAATTAAAAAAAGTTACAACTTGGCACTTAGGTGTCTGGTTAGAGTAATATTTTTTGTCAATTTTTTCATTTTTTCGTGACTACGTATTTAAATTAGAAACGGCCAAAACTTGGCGCTCGGTCATCCGATTACAATGATATTTGTCTTCGTTTTGTGTATTTTTGCGCGATCTACAAATCCAAATTAAAAATGGCTATAACTTGTCGCTTGGGTGTTTGGTTAAATTAATATTTTTGTTCATTTTTTATTTTAACGTGATCTGCGCATTTAAATTAAAAACGACCAAAACTTGGTGCTCGGGTGTCCGATTACATTGATATTTATCTTCATTTTTTGTATTTTATGCAATCTGCGCATTTGAATTAAAAACAACCAAAACTTAGCGCTCGTGTCTCCAATTACAATGATATTTATTTTCATTTTTGTATTTTTACGTGATCGACGAATCCAAACTGAAAACGTTTATAATTTGGCGCTCGGTTGTCTAGTTAGAGAAATATTTTTGTCCATTTTTTGTATTTCTACGTGATCTGTGAACTGAAATTAAAAACGGCCAAACTTGGTGCTCGGGTGTCTGATTACAATGATATTTGTTTTTATTTTTTTTATTTTTATGCAATCTGCGTAGTTAAATTATAAATGAACAAAACTTGGCGCTAAGGTCTCCGAATTACAAAGATATTTTTGTTTTCATTTTTTGTATTTTTACGCGATCTATGAATCAAAGTTAAAACGGCTATAATTTGGTGCTCGGATGTCTGGTTAGAGTAATATTTTTGTTCATTTTTTGTATTTTTACTTGATTTGCGCTTTTAAATTAAAAACGGCAATAACTTGGTGCCCGGGTGTCCAATTACAATAATATTTGTTTTCATTTTTTGTATTTTACGCGATTTATGAATCCAAATTAAAAACAGCTACAACTTGGCGCTCGGGTGTCTTGTTAGAGTAATATTTTGTTCATTTTTTGTATTCTTACGTGATCTGCGCATTTAAATTAAAAATGGTCAAAACTTGACGTTCGGATATCTGATTACAATAATATTTGTCTTCATTTTCTGTATTTTTACACGATCTACGTATCCAAATTAAAAGTGGCTATAACTAGGTGCTCGGATATCTGGTTAGAGTAATATTTTTGTTCATTTTTTTATTTTAACATGATCTGCGCATTTAAATTAATAACGGCCAAAACTCGGCGCTCGGATGTCCAATTACAGTGATATTTGTCTTCATTTTTAATATTTTTACTCGATCTACGAATTGATATTAAAAATAGCTATAACTTGCCACTCGGGTGCCTGGTTATAGTAGTATTTTTGTTCATATTTTGCATTTTTACATGATCAGCGCATTTTAATTAAAAACGGTCAAAAACTTGCTACTCGGGTGTTGGATTACAATGATATTTGTCTTCATTTTTTGTATTTTTATGCGATCTACAAATCCAAATTAAAAACGGCTACAACTTGGTGCTCGGGTGTCTGGTTAGTATAATATTTTTGTTCATTTCTTGTATTTTTACATGATCTGCGCATTTAAATTAAAAATGGCCAAAACTTGGCGCTCGGATGTTCAATTATCAAAATAAAATTTGTTTTCTTTTTTTGTATTTATATAGGATTTACAGATCTAAAATTAAAACAGCTATAACATGGCACTCAGGTGTCTAGTTACAGTAGTATTTTTGTTCATTTTTTGCATTCTTACGTGATCAGCGCATTTTAATTAAAAACGGCCAAAAACTTGCTGCTCGGGTGTCGAATTACAATGATATTTGTCTTCATTTCTTGTATTTTTACGTGATCTACGAATCCAAATCAAAAACGGCCGCAACTTGGCGCTCTAGTGTCTGGTTAGAGAAATATTTTTGTTCATTTTTTGTGTTTTTACGTAATCTGTGCAGTTAAATTAAAAACGACCAAAAACTTGGTGCTCGGGTGTCTGATTATAATGATATTTATCTTCATTTTTTGTATTTTTACGCGATTTACGAATCCAAATTAAAAACGGATATAACTTGGTGCTCGGGTGTTTGGTTAGAGTAATATTTTTTTTCATTTTTTGTATTGTTATGCAATCTGCACATTTAAGTTAAAAATGGCCTACTTACCAAAAAAAAAAGTTAAAAATGGCCAAAACTTAGCGCTCGGGTCTCCGATTACAATGATAATTGTCTTCATTATTTGTATTTTTACGCGATCTACGAATCCAAATTAAAAATAGCTATTACTTGGTGCTCGGGCGTCTGGCTAGAGTAATATTTTTGTTCATTTTTTGTATTTTTACGTGATATGCGCATTTAAATTAAAAACGGCCATAACTTGGTGCTCGGGTGTTCTATTACAATGATATTTGTCTTCTTTTTTTATATTTACACACGATCTACAAATCCAAAATAAAAGTGGCTGTAAGTTGGCCCTCGGGTGCCCAATTACAATGATATTTGTCTTTATTTTCTGTATTTTTACGTGATCTATGAATCCAAATTAAAAACGGCTATAATTTGGCTCTC
This sequence comes from Vitellaria paradoxa, assembly GCA_019916065.1. NCBI lineage: Eukaryota > Viridiplantae > Streptophyta > Magnoliopsida > Ericales > Sapotaceae > Vitellaria > Vitellaria paradoxa. The sequence continues at coordinate 21,234,415 of CM034243.1, read as the reverse complement.
TGCTGTCTGGTTAGAGTAATATTTTTGTTTATTTTTTATATTTTTACGTGATCTGCACATTTAAATTCAAAACGGCCAAAACTTGGTGCTCGACCGTCTGATTACATTGATATTTGTGATCATTTTTTGTATTTTTACGCAATCTGGGAATCCAAATTAAAAACGACTATAGCTTGGCACTCGGTTGTCTGGCTAGAGAAGTTTTTTTGTTCATTTTTTGTATTTTAATGTGATCTGCACATTTAAATTAGAAACGACCAAAAACTTGGCGCTCTGGTGTCCGATTACAATGATATTTATCTTCATTTTTTGTATTTTTATGCGACCTACAAATTCAAACTAAAAACGGCTATAACTTGGAGCTCGGGAGTCTGGTTAGAGTAATTCTTTTGTTCATTTTTTGTATTTTTAAATGGTTTGCGCATTTAAATTAAAAACGGCCAAAAGTTGGCGTTCAGGTGTCTAATTAGAATGGTATTTGACTACATTTTTTTGTATTTATACGCGATCTACGAATCCAAATAAAAAATGGCTATAAGTTAGCCCCCGGGTGTTTGGTTAGAGTAAAATATTTGTTCATCGTTTGTATTTTTACGTGATCTGTGCTTTTAAATTAAAAACGACCAAAAACTTGGCGCTCAGGTATCTGATTACAATGATATTTGTCTTAATTTATTGTATTTTTACGCGATCTACGAATCTAAATTAAAAACGGCTATAACTTGGCTCTCGGGTGTCTGGTTAGAGTAATATTTTTGTTTATTTATCATATTTTTACGTGATAACACATTTAAATTCAAAACGGCCAAAAGTTGGTGCTCGACTGTCCGATTACATTGATATTCGTCATCATTTTTTGTATTTTTACGCAATTGGCGAATCCAAATTAAAAACGGCTATAACTTGGCACTCAGGTGTCTGGCTAGAGAAGTATTTATGTTCATTTTTTGTACTTTTACGTGATCTGCGCATTTAAAGTAGAAACGGCCAAAACTTGGCGCTCGGGTGTCCGATTGTAATTATATTTGTCTTCATTTGTTGTATTTTTACGCGACCTAGGAATCCAAACTAAAAATGGCTAAAACTGGGAGCTCGAGAGTCTGGTTAGAGTTATATTTTTGTTCATTTTTTGTATTTTCAAGTGGTCTGCTCATTTAAATTAAAAACGGCTAAAACTTGGCGCTTGGGTGTCTGATTAGAATGTTATTTGACTACATTTTTTGTATCTATACGTGATCTACGAATGCAAATTAAAAATGGTTACAACTTGGGCCCGGGTGTCCAGTTAGAGCAATACTTTTGTTCATGTTTTGTATTTTTTCGTGATTTGTGCATTTAAATTAGAAACAGCCAAAACTTGACGCTCGGATGTCCGATTACTATGATATTTGTCTTCATTTTTTGTATTTTTACGTGATCTACGAATCCAAATTAAAAACGGCTATAACTTGGCGCTTGAGTGTCTGGTTAAAGTAATATTTTTTTCATTTCTTTTATTCTTATGTGATCTGCACATTTAAATTAAAAACGGTCAAAACTTGGCGCTCGGATATCCGATTTTAATAACTTTTGTATTCATTTTTTGTATTTTTACGCGATCTACGTATTCAAATTAAAAACGGCTATAACTTGGCGCTCGGGTGTCTGATTAGGGTAATATTTTTGTTTATTTTTTGTATTTTTACGTGAACTGCGCATTTAAATTAAAAATGGCCAAGACTTGGTGCTCGGATGTCTGATTACAATGATATTTGTCTTCATTTTTTGTATTTCTACGCGATCTATAAATCCAAATTAAAAACGGCCATAACTTGGCGCTCGAGTGTTTGGTTAAAGTAATTTTTTTTTCATTTCTTTTATTTTTATGTGATCTACGCATTTAAATTAAAAATGACCTAAACTTGGCGCTCGGGTGTCCGATTACAATGATATTTTTGTCTTCGTTCTTTGTATTTTTACGCGATCTACGAATCCAAATTAAAAACCGCTAAAACTTGGCGCTCGGATGCCTGGTTAGAGTAATATTTTTGTTCACTTGATGCATTTTTTCACGTTTTGCGCATTTAAATTCAAAAGGCCAAAACTTGGCACTCGAGCCTCCGATTACAATGATATTTATTTTCATTTTTTGTATTTTTACGCGATCTACGAATCCAAATGGAAAACGGCTATAACTTGGCGCTTGGGTGTTTGGTTAGAGAAATATTTTTGTTCATTTTTATATGTTTATGTGATCTACGCCTTTAAATTAAAAATGGAGATAACTTGGCATTCGGGTGTCCATTTACAATGACATTTATCTTCATTTTTTGTATTTTTACGTGATTTACAATTCTAAATTAAAAATAGCTATAACTTGGAGCTCGGGAGTCTGGTTAGAGTAACATTTTTGTTTATTTTTTGTATTTTTAGGTGGTCTGCGCATTTATATTAAAAACGGCCAAAACTTGGCGCTCATGTGTCTGATTAGAATGATATTTGACTACATTTTTTGTATTTATACGCGATCTACGAATCCAAATTAAAAATGGCTATAAGTTGGCCCTCGGGTGTTTGGTTAAAGTAAATTTTTGTTCATCTTTTGTATTTTTACGTGATATGCGCTCTAAAATAAAAAAATGGCCAAAAACTTGGCGCTCGGGTGTCTGATTACATTGATATTTGTCTTCATTTTTTGTATTTTTATGCGATCTACAAATCCAAATTAAAAATGACTATAAGTTAGTTCTTCGGCGTCTGGCTAGAGTACTATTTTTGTTCATTATTTGTATTCTGACGTGATTTGCGCATTTAAATTAAAAACGGCCATAACTTGATGCTCGGTTATTTGATTACAATGACATTTATCTTCATTTTTCGTATTTGTACGCGATCTACGAATCTAAATTAAAAATGGCTATAAGTTGGCACTTGGGCGTTTGGTTAGAGTAATATTTTTGTTTATTTTTTGTATTTTTACGTGATCTGCGCAATTAAATTAAAAACGGCCAAAAAAACTTGGTGCTCTGGTGTCCGACTATAATGATATTTGTCTTTATTTTTTGTATTTTTACGTGATCTATGAATCTAAATTAGAAACAGCTATAACTTGGCTCTTAGGTGCCCGGCTAGAGAAGTATTTTTGTTCTTTTTTTGTATTTTTTCGCAATCTGCACATTTAAATTAGAAACGGCCAAAACATGGCGCTCGGGTGTCTAATTACAAAGATATTTATATCTTCATTCTCTGTATTTTTATGCCATCTACGAATCCAAATTAAAAACGGCTATAACTTGGCCCTCGGATGTCTGGTTAGAGTAATATTTTTGTTCGGTTTTTATATTTTTACTCGATCTGTGCATTTAAATTAAAAACGGCCAAAACTTGGCGCTCGAGTCTCCGACTACAATGATGTTTGTCTCCATTTTTTGTATTTTTACACGATCTATGAATTCAAATGGAAAACAACTATAATTTGGCGCTCGGGTGTCTGGTTAGAAAAATATTTTTGTTCATTTTTTGTATTTTTACGTGATCTGCGCATTTAAGTTAAAAATGGCAATACCTTGGTGCACGGGTGTTCGATTACAATGATATTTGTCTTCATGTTTTGTATTTTTACGTGATCTACGAATCCAAATTAAAAACGGCTATAACTTGGCACTCGGGTCTCTGGTTAGAGTAATATTTTTGTTAATTTTATTTATTTTTACGTGATCTGCGCATTTAAATTAGAAACGGCTAAATTTGGTGCTCGGGTGCCCGATTACAATGATATTTGTCTCCATTTTTTGGATTTTTACGCAATCTATGAATCCAAATTTAAAACGGTTATAACCTGGCACTTGGGTGTCTGTTTAGAGTAATATTTTTGCTCATTTTTGTATTTTTACGTGATTTGTGCATTAAAATTAAAAACGGCCAAACTTGGCGCTCGGGTGTCCGATTATAATGATATTTATCTTCATTTTTTTATTTGTAGGTGATCTACAAATCCAAATTAAAAACGGCTATAACTTGGCGCTCGGATGTAATAACCTAAATTTTTTTTTCTCTTAATTAAATTGCTTAAGTGTGGTGGTGATACTTGTTATAATAAAAATCTAGAAAATTGAGGATTTGAAAATTTTTGGAATTGGTTGGAAAGATTTTCAGATTTAATTTCACCCTATGTGGGAGTTTAATGTAGAATTTCTAAATTTTTATCCAAACACTTCCTAGCCCAATTACTTATTTGGTTCAAACCAAGCCCATTAACTCATGGGTCAACCCTTTTCTTTGACTCACCTCAACTCATTTCAACTCACTTTATCACTCAATGAATTGACTCATGAATAGTTGCTCTAAATTATTTCCCGACAACTTCATTTCCATCTTCCATACACTCTCACCATCTTTCAAAATTATTTGACTAATTGGACAAAGAGAAGACCCACATTGATGACCTTAAAGCATCTTTTTCAAATTATTTAGCAAACAAGATTTAAAGCATTTTGTTTGAAAGCTAGCTGATTTAAAGCATTTGGTTAAATTGTCAAAAAGCTAGCATGATTGTTTAAATTTGTCAAAAAGCTAGCATGATTCCCGGATTATGCCACCTCCATACATCTTTCCCAATGCTTTTCTTAAATGATATGGTTAGATAGTCAAAAAGTAAGCATGATTCTTGGATCATGCTACCAATTGTATAGGCATGATTTTACCTTAGTTGATTTTTTCTCCACCAATAATTTTCTCTACACTCCCTATAAATTGTGTGTCTTCAAAGAGAAGAAAATAAGAGAGAAATAGTAGTAAATTATTAATTAGTGTGGCTGAAGATTTGGTGTTGCTTGGAGGAAGAAGAAAGGCTTGGAATTTTCCAATTTGGGTGGTGTTCAAAGCTAACTCATTTTTCCTTCTCAGACTTGGTCATTAATATCTTCATTGAGGTAGGATGATGAACCTCCTAATATTTGATGCATTTTCTGGTTTGAAGTATGAAACTTGATTGTGATAAAAATAAATACCCGTATATTGGGGGTAGGGAAGCCAAAATTTTGACTGATGTAACTCAGTATGCTGACAGCTCTCTATTTGTAACTTCTTATGTGCTTCTGACCTCGAAAACGGTGGAATTAGGCTTTGACTAAAACATAAAAGTTGTAGCCCTTTCAATTTTCTTTTCAACCCAAAAAGAATTGCATCAATCCGATTTGTGAGTAAAAAGTTATGTCCAAAATACTGAGCACGTGTAAAACTGTATTTTCTGAACAAACTGAATTCAAAGTTGTTTTTGTACCTTTAGACCTTAAAATTTTAAAAAAGTGTAAAACATGAAAGTTGTAGGTCTTGAAGTCTAGTTTCTACAGATATAAAGTTTATAGATATTGGAGTCGTGCTCTATTTTATATGAATTTTCTTTCAAGCTGCTATTCTGTTTAGCTTTAATTGATGCTTGTTTGGATTTGTTTAGAATATTATGTTTAAAGATTTATTTAAATTTCCAATTTCCTTCTGTTAGTTATTGTCATGTTAATAATTTCTATTGATATGAAATTATTTTAAACTAGATATTATGTATTATTTGACACTCTAATATTGATGATAATTGACTTAGATAATCAGTTTCATCATGGATAGTTGGATGATTTATTCAAACTAAAATGCTAGTATTTGATAAAATGCCCAAAAGAAACAATGGACTTGTTCTTTTCTCATTTGGTCTTTCTTAAATGAATTTGATTTATTTTTTTGGCATTGTTTTGTCAACATAACAAGTTATATAACTATATTTTTATGATTAAGTGAACTTGATAAAACTCATTTAATATTTTCCTAAACATTGGAATAATTCTGTGGACAATTGTGGATATCTTGAAGCCAAAAACCTATGATAAGGGTTTGGTTATAAATAAGATGATGATTGGAAATTTATTTAGATTATTTTGAATAAAATAAAACTTATCAATTTTGCTAAAAATTAAATATAAGTCAAAGAGCTATTTATTTTCTTTATATTCCATAAAATAATAAAATAAAAGGTAAAAGAAGCAAAAACCGAGATTTGCAGCCAATGAGGTTCGAACTTGCGACTTTAATTCGCAATTAGGGTCGCCCACCCACTAAGCTACCAACCTCGGCCTAATTAATATACCATTAGGAATAATTTTATTCTTATCAAATTTGGTACGGTAAACTTGTCAAAACAATTAACTAAAATACTAATTGTATTCTAAATTTTTTTACTTGCTACTTGTTAATTTACATATAGTACTTACCTTTGTGATAATGATATTGATGACTATGTTAAATCTTTGATTTATTGAGATTTGCTATTAAATTATGGATTTAGATAAAGTGCTTAAAAATATACTACATGTGACTGAATAATCCCACTCTTCATTCATTACCCGGGAACATTGCCGGTTGTTATTCAAAATGTCTGATTTCCATACAAGGTACCCTGGGAATGTAAAAGGGTGAGAAGAAATTAAGGCACTCGGTGCTAAAGTTATTTTTGGCAATGGGGTGATGGGTGGGTAGAAATGGCCTTTTAGATGAAGATGGGAACATGCATTTTATTTGGGAGATGCTCCATTCTGACCTGGCCAGTCAGGTAGCAGGTCGCGACGGCTAGGTTTTTGGTAGGTGACACCGTCGGTATGCATTGGATGCTAAGCCCGTAAAGTCACTGGTTCCCAAGGCTGGGGGTAGAGGAGGATAGGAGTATGATTATCTTAGGAGGATTTAGATTAAACTCCTTTACAAAATTTTACTGTGACCAGCAACCTCTCTTGTTATGTATGAATGATGTGTTGGAATTATTTAATTATATTTAATTCCTCTCGATTAATATTTTATAAATATATATATATATATATGTATGTATGAAACCTGTATCGCTACGGGGTTTGATCCCGAGACCTTGAAGATCTAAATCTGAGATCCCTACCACTGCGACACAGACTTCATTGTGGTATACACATCAGTATTTAACTATTTTACATGTAAGTAAAATAGTAGTTACGGTGACGGTTTCATCGAACCGTTGTAAGTATAATTTACATTATTCAGTTGAGATCTATTGAATTAATTGTTGCATAAATAGTATGCCACCTAAACACATTCACTTAATACAGTGTAGTATTACAACCACTGCATATAGGCACCTAGGAGATTTTGATTGCTGGGCTTTAGTAGCTCACCCCTTGTGGGAATATTTTTTTTCAGGATATTAAGCACAGGGATACAGAAGATGAGCTGGAAAGAGATTAATTTCTCTTAAATATTCCATCAGAAGAGTTATCTATTTTTTTTCTTCTTTCCTACACAGAGCTGGAGGACTTTATTTTTGGTCTGTAATAATTGTTGGATGATTGTAATTATTAAGCATAGACCTAATTTGCTTTTATTTGGTATGTAATGTTAATCGCGTGGTTGGGACACTTAGATGGCTCTGTAATATTTTTCTCTATCTTTATTTTGTGCCCTGTAGTTGAAATCCCATCAAATGGTTCAGTCCAATGACTTATAAATATTGTTTGGGATAAACATGGGATTTTGACTATCTTAAATTTTTCTTACGGGTCAACCCCAATCTGGAGGAAAACTCTGGGGTGTGACAGCGTGTTATTATCATCTTATTTTTATACCTAACAAATAAATTCCAAGTCACCCCTGGGCATTCGGTTATGAAAATCTAGGGCGTGACATCGGATGTCTGGTTCGAGTAATATTTTTGTTCATTTTTTTATTTTTACATGATCTACGCATTTAAATTAAAAATGGTCAAAACTTGGCGCTCGGATGTCCGATTACAATCATATTTGTCTTCATTTTTTGTATTTTTACGCGATCTACGAATCCAAATTAAAAACGATTACGACTTGGCGCTCGGGTGTCTGGCTAGATAAGCATTTTTGTTCATGTTTTGTATTTTTACATGATCAGCGCATTTAAATTAAAAATTGCCAAAACATGCTGCTAGGGTGTCGAATTACAATGATATTTGTCTTCAATTTTTGTATTTGTAGGCGATCTACGAATCCAAATTAAAAACGGCTATAACTTGGTGCTCGAGTGTCTGGTTAGAGTAATATTATTGTTCATTTTTTGTAATTTTACATGATTTGCGCATTTAAATTAGAAACAGCCAAAACTTGGCGCTCGGATGTCCGATTACAATGATATTTGTCTTCATTTTTTGTATTTTTATGCGATCTACGAATCTAAATTAAAAACGGCTACAACTTTGTGCTCGGGTGTCTGGCTAGATAAGCTTTTTTGTTCATTTTTTGTTTTTTTACGTGATCAGTGCATATAAATTAAAAAAGGCCAAAACATGCTGCTCGGGTGTCGGATTACAATCATATTTGTCTTTATTTTTTGTATTTGTAGTCGATCTACGAATCCAAATTAAAAACGGCTATAACTTGGCGCTCGGATGTTTGGTTCGAGTAATATTTTTGCTCATTTTTTTATTTTTACATGATCTGCGTATTTAAATTATAAACGGCCAAAACTTGGTGCTCGAATGTCCGATTACAATTATATTTGTCTTCATTTTTTGTATTTTTATGCGATCTACGAATCCAAATTAAAAACGGCTACAACTTGGTGCTCGAGTGTCTGGCTAGATAAGCATTTTTGTTCATTTTTTGCATTTTTACATGATCAGCGCATTTAAATTAAAAATGGCCAAAACATGCTGCTCGGGTGTTGGATTACAATGATATTTGTCTTCATTTTTTGTATTTTTATACGATCTACGAATCCAAATTAAAAACTGCTACAACTTGGCGCTCGGATGTCTAGTTAGAGAAATATTTTTGTTCATTTTTTGTATTTCTACGTGATCTACGCATTTAAATTAAAAACGGCCACAGCTTGCTACTCAGATGTCCGATTACGATGATATTTGTCTTCATTTTTTGTATTTCTACGTGATCTACGTATCCAAGTTAAAAATGGCTACAACTTGGTGCTCGGGTGTCTGGTTAGAGTAATATTATTGTTCATTTTTTGTAATTCTACGTGATCTGCGCATTTAAATTAGAAACAGCCGAAACTTGGTGCTCGGATGTCCGATTACAATGATATTTGTCTTCATTTTTTGTATTTTTACGTGATCTACAAAAACAAATTAAAAACGATCGTAGCTTGGCGCTCGGGAGTCTGGTTAGACTAATATTTTTCTTCATTTCTTTATTTTTACGTGATCTACACATTTAAATTAAAAATCGCTAAAACTTAGCACTCGTATGTCCGATTGCAATAATATTTGTCCTCAATTTTTGTATTCTTACACGATCTATGAATCCAAATTGAAAACGGCTGTAATTTGGTGCTCAGGTGTCTGGTCAGAGAAATATTTTCGTTCATTTTTTGCATTTTTACGTGATCTGCGTGTTTAAATTAAAAACGACCAAGACTTGGCGCTCAGATGTCCGATTACAATGATATTTGTCTTCATTTTTTGTATTTTTACGCGATCTATGTATCCAAATTAAAAACGGCTACAACTTGGCGCTCGGGTGTCTGGTTACAGTAATATTTTTGTTCATTTTTTGTCTTTTTGTGTAATCTGTGCATTTTAATTAGAAACGGCCAAAACTTAGCGTTTGGATGTCCGATTATAATGATATTTGTCTTCATTTTTTGTATTTTTACACGATCTATGAATCCAAATTAAAAACGTTTATAAGTTGGCGTTTGGGTGTCGGGTTTGAGTAATATTTTTGTTCATTTTTTTATTCTAACGTGATCTGCGCATTTTAATTAAAAACGTTCAAAACTTAGCGCTCGGATGTCTGATTGCAATAATATTTGTCCTCATTTTTTTATATTTTCACACAATTTACGAATCCCAATTGAAAATGGCTATAATTTGGCGCTCGGGTGTCTGGTTACAAAAATATTTTTGTTCATTTTTTGGATTTTTACGTGATCTGCGCGTTTAAATTAAAAACGGCAATAACTTGGTGCTCGAATGTCCGATTACAATGATATTTGTCTTCATTTTTATATTTTTATGTTATCTGCGCATTAAAATTAAAAACGGCCAAACTTGGCACGTCTAAATTAAAAACGGCCAAAACTTGGCGCTCGGATGTCCGATTATAATGATAGTTTCTTCATTTTTGTATTTTTACGCGATTTACGAATCCAAAATGAAAACGGAAATAATTTGGCACTCGGGGGTTTGGTTAGAGAAATATTTTTGTTTATTTTTTTATTTTTACGTGATCTGCGTATTTAAATTAAAAACGGCAACAACTTGGTGCTCGAATGTCCGATTACATTGATATTTGTCTTCACTTTTTGTATTTCTACGCGATTTACGAATCCAAATTAAAAAAAGTTACAACTTGGCGCTTAGGTGTCTGGTTAGAGCAATATTTTTTGTCAATTTTTCATTTTTTCGTGATCTACGTATTTAAATTAAAAACGGCCAAAACTTGGCGCTCGGTCATCCGATTACAACGATATTTGTCTTCGTTTTGTGTATTTTTACGCGATCTACGAATCCAAATTAAAAACGGCTATAACTTGTCACTCAGGTGTCTGGTTAAATTAATATTTTTGTTCATTTTTTTATTTTAACGTGATCTGCGCATTTAAATTAAAAACGGCCAAAATTTGACGCTTGAATGTCTGATTACATTGATATTTATCTTCTTTTTTTGTATTTTTATGCAATATGTGCATTTAAATTAAAAACAACCAAAACTAAGCGCTCGAGTCTCCAATTACAATGATATTTGTTTTCATTTTTTGTATTTTTACGCGATCTACGAATCCAAAATGAAAACGTCTATAATTTGGCGCTCGATTGTCTAGTTAGAGAAATATTTTTGTCCATTTTTTGTATTTCTACGTGATTTGTGAATTAAAATTAAAAACGGCCAAAACTTGGTGCTCGGGTGTCTGATTACAATGATATTTGTTTTTATTTTTATGCAATCTGCGCAGTTAAATTATAAATGAACAAAGCTTGGCGCTCAGGTCTCCGATTACAAAGATATTTTTGTTTTCATTTTTTGTTTTTTTACGCGATCTACGAATCAAAGTTAAAATGGCTATAATTTGGTGCTCGGGTGTCTAGTTAGAGTAATATTTTTGTTCATTTTTTGTATTTTTACTTGATTTACACTTTTAAATTAAAAATGGCAATAACTTGGTGCCCGGGTGTCCAATTACAATGATATTTGTTTTCATTTTTTGTATTTTTATGCGATTTATGAATCCAAATTAAAAACAGCTATAACTTGGCGCTCGGGTGTCTTGTTAGAGTAATATTTTTGTTCATTTTTTGGATTTTTACGTGATCTGCGCATTTAAATTAAAAATGGCCAAAACTTGGCATTCGGATATCCAATTACAATAATATTTGTCTTTATTTTTTGTATTTTTACGCGATCTATGTATCCAAATTAAAAGTGGCTATAACTAGGTGCTCGGATGTTTGGTTAGAGTAATATTTTTGTTCATTTTTTTATTTTAACATGATCTGTGCATTTAAATTAATAACGGCCAAAACTCGGCGCTCGGATGTCCAATTACAGTGATATTTGTCTTCATTCTTAGTATTTTTACACGATCTACGAATCGAAATTAAAAATAGCTATAACTTGCCACTCGGGTGCCTGGTTATAGTAGTATTTTTGTTCATATTTTGCATTTTTACATGATCAGCGCATTTAAATTAAAAACGGTCAAAAACTTGCTACTCGGGTGTTGGATTACAATGATATTTGTCTTCACTTTTTGTATTTTTACGCGATCTACGAATCCAAATTAAACATGGCTACAACTTAGTGCTCGGGTGTCTGGTTAGTATAATATTTTTGTTCATTTCTTGTGTTTTTACTTGATCTGCGCATTTAAATTAAAAATGGCCAAAACTTGGCGCTCGGATGTTCAATTATCAAAATAAAATTTGTCTTCTTTTTTTGTATTTATCTAGGATTTACAAATCCAAAATTAAAACAGCTATAACATGGCACTCAGGTGTCTAGTTACAGTAGTATTTTTGTTCATTTTTTGCATTTTTACGTGATCAGCACATTTAAACTAGAAATGGCCAAAACTTGTTGCTTGGGTGTCGGATTACAATGATATTTGTCTTGATTTTTTGTATTTTTACGCAATCTACGAATCCAAATAAAAAAGGTTACAACTTGGAGCTTGGGTGTCTGATTAGAGTAATATTTTTGTTCATTTCTTATATTTTTACGTCATCTGCACATTCAAATTAGAAACGGCCAAAACTTGTCGATCGGATGTCTGATTACAATGATATTTGTCTTTATTTTTTGTATTTTTATGCGATCTACGAATTCAAATTAAAAACGGCTATAACTTGGCGCTCGGGTGCCTTGTTAGAGTAATATTTTTGTTCATTTTTTGTATTCTTAGGTGAGTTGCGCATTTAAATTAAAAATAGCCAAAACTTGGCGCTCAGATGTCCGATTGTAATGACATTTGTCTTCATTTTTTGTATTTTTAGGCGATCTACGAATCCAAATTAAAAGTAGCTACAACTTGGCACTCAGGTGTCTAGTTAGAGTAATATTTTTGTTCATTTTTTGTATTTTTACGTGAACTGCGCATTTAAATTGAAAACGGCCAAAACTTGGCGCTCGGATGTCCGATTACATTGATATTTGTCTTCATTTTTTGTATTCTTACGCGATCTACGAATCCAAATTAAAAATGGCTACAACTTGGTGCTCGGGTGTCTGGTTAGTATAATATTTTTGTTCATTTCTTGTAATTTTACGTGATCTGCGCATTTAAATTAAAAATAGCCAAAACTTGGCGCTCAGATGTCCGATTGTAATGACATTTGTCTTCATTTTTTGTATTTTTAGGCGATCTACGAATCCAAATTAAAAGTAGCTACAACTTGGCACTCAGGTGTCTAGTTAGAGTAATATTTTTGTTCATTTTTTGTATTTTTACGTGAACTGCGCATTTAAATTGAAAACGACCAAAACTTGGCGCTCGGATGTCCGATTACATTGATATTTGTCTTCATTTTTTGTATTTTTACGGGATCTACAAATCCAAATTAAAAGTAGCTACAACGTGGCACTCAGGTGTCTAGTTAGAGTAATATTTTTGTTCATTTTTTGTATTTTTACGTGAACAGCGCATTTAAATTAAAAACGGTCAAAAACTTGCTACTCGGGTGTTGGATTATAATGATATTTGTCTTCACTTTTTGTATTTTTACGCGATCTATGAATCCAAATTAAAAATGGCTACAACTTGGTGCTCGGGTGTCTGGTTAGTATAATATTTTTGTTCATTTCTTGTAGTTTTACTTGATCTGCGCATTTAAATTAAAAATGGCCAAAACTTGGCGCTCGGATGTTCAATTATCAAAATAAAATTTGTCTTCTTTTTTTGTATTTATCTAGGATTTACAAATCCAAAATTAAAACAGTTATAACATGGCACTCAGGTGTCTAGTTACAGTAGTATTTTTGTTCATTTTTTGCATTTTTACGTGATCAGCACATTTAAACTAGAAACGGCCAAAACTTGTTGCTTGGGTGTCGGATTACAATGATATTTGTCTTGATTTTTTGTATTTTTACGCAATCTACGAATCCAAATAAAAAAGGTTACAACTTGGAGCTTGGGTGTCTGATTAGAGTAATATTTTTGTTCATTTCTTATATTTTTACGTCATCTGCACATTCAAATTAGAAACGGCCAAAACTTGTCGATCGGATGTCCGATTACATTGATATTTGTCTTCATTTTTTGTATTTTTACGTGATCTACGAATCCAAATTAAAAATGGCTACAACTTGGTGCTCGGGTGTCTGGTTAGTATAATATTTTTGTTCATTTGTTGTATTTTTACGTGATCTGCGCATTTAAATTAAAAATAGCCAAAACTTGGCGCTCAGATGTCCGATTGTAATGACATTTGTCTTCATTTTTTGTATTTTTAGGCGATCTACGAATCCAAATTAAAAGTAGCTACAACTTGGCACTCAGGTGTCTAGTTAGAGTAATATTTTTGTTCATTTTTTGTATTTTTACGTGAACTGCGCATTTAAATTGAAAACGGCCAAAACTTGGCGCTCGGATGTCCGATTACATTGATATTTGTCTTTATTTTTTGTATTTTTACGGGATCTACAAATCCAAATTAAAAACGGCTATAACTTAGTGCTCGGGTGTTTGGTTAGGGTAATATTTTTTGTTCATTTTTTGTATTTTTACGTGAATCGCGCATATAAATTAAAAACGGCCAAAACATGGCGCTCGGATGTTCGATTACAATAATGTTTGTCTTCATTCCTTGTATTTTTACGCGATCTACGAATCCAAGATAAAAACGGCTATAACTTGGAACTTGGGTGTTTGGTTACAGTAGTGTTTTTGTTCATTTTTTCAATTTTTATGTGATCAGCCCATTTAAATTAAAAATGACCAAAATTTGCCGCTCGGGTGTCAGATTACAATGATACTTGTCTTCACTTTTTGTATTTTTACGTGATCTACGAATCCAAATTAAAAACGGCTATAACTTGGCGCTCGGTTGTGTGGTTAGAGTAATAGTTTTGTTCATTTCTTGTCTTTCTTTGTGATCTGTGCATTTAAATTAAAAATGGCCAAAACTTGGCGCTCGGATGTCCGATTACAATGATATTTGTCTTCCTTTTTTGTATTTTTACGCGATCTACGAATCCAAATTAAAAACGGCTGTAACTTGGCGCTCGGGTGTCTGGTTTGAATAATATTTTTGTTCATTTTTTATTTTTTAACGTGAACTACGCATTTAAATTAAAAAGGGCCAAAACTTGGCGCTTGAGTGTCCGTTTACAATTATATTTGTCTTTATTTTACATATTTTTACGCGATCTACGAATCCAAATTAAAAGCGGCTACAACTTGGCGCTCGGGTGTCTGGTTAGAGTAATATTTTTGTTCATTTCTTGTATTTTTACGTAATCTGCGCATTTAAATTAAAAATGGCCAAAACTGCTGCTCGGGTGTCGGATTACAATGATATGTGCGTTCATTTTTTGGATTTTTACGCAATCTACGAATACAATTTAAAAACAGCTACAGCATACTGCTCGGGTTTCTGGATACAGTCGTATTTTTGTTCATTCTTTATATTTTTATGTGATTTGTGCAATTAAATTAAAAGCGGGCAAAATTTGGCGCACGGGTGTCCGATTACAATGATATTTGTCTTGATTTTTTTGTATTTTTATGTGATCTACGAATCCAAATTAAAAACGGCTACAACTTGGTGCTCGGGTGTCTGGTTATAGTAATATTTTTGTTCATTTTTTGTATTTTTACGTGATTTGCACATTTAGATTAGAAACGGCCAAACTTGGCGATCGGGTGTCCGATTACAATGATATTTATCTTCATTTTCTCTATTTTTTCGTGATCTACGAATCCAAATTAAAAACGGCTATAACTTGGTGCTCAGGTGTTTGGTTAGGAAAATATTTTTGTTCATTTTTTGTATTTTTACGTGATCTATGCGTTTAAATTAAAAAAGGAAATAACTTAGTGCTCGGGTGTCCAATTACAATGATATTTGTCTTCATTTTTTGTATTTTTATGCAATCTACGAATCCAAATTAAAAATAGCTATAACTTGGCGCTTGGGTGTGTGGTTAGAGTAATATTTTTGTTCATTTTTTTTACGTGATCTGCGCATTTAAATTAAAAATGGCCAAAACTTGGCGCTCGGATGTCCGATTACAATGATATTTGTCTTCATGTTTTATTTTTTTACGTGATCTACGAATCCAAATTAAAAACGGCTATAACTTGGTACTCAGGTGTCTGGTTTGAGTATTATTTTTGTTCATTTTTTTATATTTTTACGTGAACTGCGCATTTAAATTAAAAATGGCCAAAACTTGGCACTCGGGTGTCCATTTACAATTTTATTTGTCTTTATTTTTTGTATTTTTACGCGATGTATGAATCCAAATTAAAAACGACTATAGTTTTGCTCTCGGGTGTCTGGTTAGT
Source organism: Vitellaria paradoxa (assembly GCA_019916065.1). Classification (NCBI taxonomy): domain Eukaryota; kingdom Viridiplantae; phylum Streptophyta; class Magnoliopsida; order Ericales; family Sapotaceae; genus Vitellaria; species Vitellaria paradoxa. The sequence continues at coordinate 21,218,431 of CM034243.1, read as the reverse complement.
GTAATATTTTTGTTCATTTTTTGGTATTTTTACGTAAACTGCACATATAAATTAAAATGGCCAAAACTTGACGCTCAGATGTCCGATTACAATGATATTTGTTTTCATTTTTTTGTATTTTTACACAATCTACGAATCCAAAATGAAAACGGATATAATTTGGCGCTCGGGTATCTGGTTAGAGAAATATTTTTGTTCATTTTTTGTATTTTTAGGTGATCTGCGCATTTAAATTAAAAACGGCAATAACTTGCTGCTCGGGTGTCGGATTACAATGATATTTGAATTCATTTATTGTATTTTTACACGATCTACGGATCCAAATTAAAAATAATTAGAACTTGCCGCTCGGGTGTCTTGTTAGAGTAATATTTTCGTTCGTATTTTGTATTTTTACGTGAACTGCTCATATAAATTAAAACGGCCAAAACTTAGCGCTCGGATGTTCAATTATCAAAATAATATTTGTCTTCAATTTTTATATTTTTACGGGATTTACAAATCCAAAATAAAAACAGCTATAACATGGCACTCAAGTGTTTGGTTACAGTAGTATTTTTGTGCATTTTTTGCATTTTTACGTGATCAGCGCATTTACATTAAAAACGGCCAAAACTTGCTACTCGGGTGTCAGATTACAATGATATTTGTATTGATTTTATGTATTTTTATGTGATCTACAAATCAAAATTAAAAATGGCTACAACTTGGCGCTCGGGTGTCTAGTTAGAGTAATATTTTTGTTCATTTTTTGTATTTTTACGTGATCTGCGCATTTAAATTAGAAACGGCCAAAACTTGGCGCTCGGATGTCCGATTACAATGATATTTGTCTTCATTTCCTTTATTTTTTTGCGATCTACGAATCCAAATTAAAAACGGTTATAACTTGGTGCTCAGGTGTTTGGTTAGAGAAATATTTTTTTTCATTTTTTGTATTTGTACGTGATCTGCGTGTTTAAATTAAAAAGGGCAATAACTTAGTGCTTGGGTGTCTGATTACAATGATATTTGTCTTCATTTTTTTTTATTTTTACACAATCTATGAATCCTAATTAAAAACGGCTATAACTTGGCGCTCGGGTGTATGGTTAGAGTAATATTTTTGTTCATTTTTTTTTTATTTTTACGTGATCTGCGCATTTAAATTAAAAACGGATAAAACTTGGCGCTCGGATGAACGATTACAATGATATTTGTCTTCATTCTTTGTATTTTTACGCGATTCACGAATCCAAATTAAAAACAGCTATAACTTGGCACTCGGGTGTCTGGTTACAGTAGTATTTTGGTTCATTTTTTGCATGTCTACGTAATCAGCGCATTTAAATTAAAAACGGCCAAAACTTGCTGCTCGGGCGTCGGATTACAATTATATTTGTCTTCATTTTTTGTATTTTTACGCAATCTACGAATCCTAATTAAAAACGGCTACAACTTCGCGCTCGGATGTTTGGTTAGGGTAATATTTTTGCTCATTTCTTGTATTGTTTCGTGATTTGCGTATTTAAATTAAAAAGGGCTAAAACTTGGCGCTCGGAACTCCGATTACAATAATATTTGTCTTCATTTTTTGTATTTCTACGCAATCTACGAATCCAAATTAAAAACGGTTATAACTTAGCACTTGGTGTCTAGTTAGAGTAATGTTTTTGTTCATTTTTTTTATTTTTACGTGATCTGCACATTTAAATTAAAAACGGCCAAAACATGGTGCTAGGATGTCTGATAACAACGATATTTGTTTTCATTTTTTGTATTTTTACACGATTTACGAATCCAAATTAAAAACGGCTACAACTTGGCATTTCAGTGTCAGATTAGAGTAATATTTTTGTTCATTTTTTTATTCTTACATGATCTGCGCATTTAAATTAAAAACGTCCAGAACATGGCGCTCGGATCTCCGATTACAATGACATTTGTCTTCATTTTTTGTATTTATACGCGATCTACGAATCCAAATTAAAAACGGCTATAACTTGGTGCTCGGATGTCTAGTTAGAGTAATATTTTTGTTCATCTTTTGTATTTTTACGTGATCTGCGCATTTAAATTAAAAATGGCCAAAATTTGGGGCTTGGATGTCCGATTACAATGATATTTGTCTTCATTTTTTGTATTTTTACGCGATCTATGAATCCAAATTAAAAATGGCTACAACTTGGCATTTCGGTGTCATATTAGAGTAATATTTTTGTTTTTTTTTTTGTATTTTTACGTGAACTGCGCATTTAAATTAAAAACGGCCAAAACTTGGCGCTCGAATGTCCAATTACGATGATATTTGTCTTCTTTTTTTGTATTTTTTTGGGATTTACGAATCGAAAAAAGAAAACGGCTATAACTTGGCACTCGGGTGTCAGCTTACAGTAGTATTTTAGTTCATTTTTTGCATTTTTACGTGATCAGTGCATTTACATTAAAAACGGCCAAAACTTGCTGCTCGGGTGTCGGATTATAATGATATTTTGTCTTGATTTTTTGTATTTTTACGCGATCTACGAATCCAAATTAAAAACAGCTACAACTTGGTTCTCAGGTGTCGGGTTAGAGTAATATTTTTGTTCATTTCTTATATTTTTACGTGATCTGCGTATTTAAATTAAAAAAGGGCCAAAAGTGTTGCTCGGGTGTCGGATTACTATGATATTTGCGTTCATTTTTTGAATTTTTACGCGATCTAAGAATATAATTTAAAAACAGCTACAGCTTACCGCTCGGGTGTCTGGATACGGTAGTATTTTTTTCATTCTTTGTATTTCTATGTGATCTGTGCATTTAAGTTAAAAATGGGCAAAACTTGGTGCTTAGATGACCGATTACAATGATATTTGTCTTAATTTTTTGTCTTTTTACGCGATCTACGAATCCAAATTAAAAACAGCTACAACTTGGTGCTTAAGTATTCGGTTATAGTAATATTTTTGTTCATTTTTTGCATTTTTACATGATCTGCGCATTTAAATTAGAAACGGCCAAACTTAGCGGTTGGGTGTCCGATTACAATGATATTTGTCTTCATTTTCTCTATTTTCTCGCGATCTACAAATCTAAATTAAAAACGGCTATAACTTGGTGCTCAGGTGTTTGGTTAGGAAAATATTTTTGTTCATTTTTTGTATTTTTACGTGAACTGCGCGTTTAAATTAAAAAGTGAAATAACGTAGTGCTCGGGTGTCCGATTACAATGATATTTGTCTTCATTTTTTGTATTTTTATGCAATCTACGAATCCAAATTAAAAACAGTTATAACTTGGCGCTTGGGTGTGTGGTTAGAGTAATATTTTTGTTCATTTTTTTTATTTTTACGTGATCTGCGCATTTAAATTAAAAATGCTCAAAACTTGACACTCGGATATCCGATTACAATGATATTTGTCTTCATTTTTTGTATTTTTACACGATCTACGAATCCAAATTAAAAACGGCTATACTTGGCTCTTGGGTGTCTGGTTTGAGTAATATTTTTGTTCATTTTTTTATTTTTACGTGAACTGCGCATCTAAACTAAAAACGGCCAAACTTGGCGCTCGGGTGTCCGTTTACAATTATATTTGTTTTCGTTTTTTGTATTTTTACGCGACCTATGAATCCAAATAAAAAAGGCTACAACTTGGCGCTCGGGTGTCTGGTTATAGTAATATTTTTGTTCGTTTCTCATATTTTTACGTGATCTGTGCATTTAAATTAAAAACGACCAAAACTTGGCGCTCGGATGTCTGATTACAATGATATTTGTTTTCATTTTTTGAATTTCTACACGATCTACGAATCTAAATTAAAAACGGCTATAACATGGCGCTCGGGTGTCTGGTTAAAGTAATAAAGTCCATTCTTTTTATTTCTACGTGATCTGCGCATTTAAATTAAAAACAGCCAAAACTTGTCGCTCGGATGTCCGATTACAATGATATTTATCTTTTTTTTTGTATTTTTAAGCGATCTACGAATCCAAATTAAAAATGACTATAACATGGCACTCAGGTGTCAAGTTACAGTAACATTTTTGTTTAATTTTTTCATTCTTATGTGATCAGCGCATTTAAATTAAAAACGGCCAAAACTTGCTGCTCAGGTGTCGGATTGTAATGATATTTGTCTTCATTTTTTATATTTTTACGCGATCTACGAATCCAAATTAAAAACGGCTACAATTTCGTGGTCGGGTGTCTAATTAGATTAATATTTTTGTTTATTTTTCTTGTATTTTTACGTGATCTGCGCATTTAAATTAAAAATGGCCAAAACTTGGCACTCGGATCTCTTATTACAATAATATTTATCTTCATTTTTTGTATTTTTACACGATCAACGAATCCAAAATTAAAAACAGATATATCTTGGCGCCCGGGTATCTAGTTGGAGTAATATTTGTGTTCATTTTTTTATTTTTACGTGATCTACGCATTTAAATTAAAAACGGCCAAAACTTGGCGCTCGGATGTCTGATAACAATGATATTTGTCTTCATTTTTTTGTATTTCTACGCTATCTACAAATCCAATTTAAAAACGGTTATGACTTGGCACTCAGGTGTCTGGTTACAGTAGTATTTTTGTTCACTGTTAGCATTTTTACGTGATTCGTGCATTTAAATAAAAACGACCAAAAAACTTGCTACTCGAGTGTTGGATTACAATGTTATTTGTCTTTATTTTTTGTATTTTTACGCGATTTATGAATCCAAATTAAAAACAGCTACAACTTGGCCCTCAGGTGCCTGGTTAGAGTAATATTTTTGTTCGTTTCTTGTATTTTTACGTGATTTGCGCATTTAAATTAGAAACGGCCAAAACTTGCTGCTCGGGTGTCAGATTACAATGATATTGCATTCATTTTTTTGTATTTTTACACGATCTACGAATACAATTTAAATTAAAAAGGGCAAAACTTGGTGCTCGGTTGTCCGATTACAATGATATTTATCTTGATTTTTTGTATTTTTATGCGATCTACGAATCCAAATTAAAAACGGCTAGAACTTAGCGCTCGGGTGTATGGTTAGAGTAATATGTTTGATCATTTTTTGTATTTTTATGTGATCTTTGCAATGTGCTAATGGATCCCAACCAATCAATCACAATCACAAACAAGAATAACAGAAGGCGAGATGAATAAAACGAGGAAATTCACAAAGGAAAACCTCAAACAAAAACTTCACTAAATGCAAACGTTGGTTACAAACTCAACCCCTCGATTGATCGACTCCTCAACTCTATACTCTTGTTGACGTTTGCTCGACTCCTCAATGCACCAACTTCTCTAGCGAAAGCCCTTCGGCTCCTCGAAGGCTTAATATCGACTCCTCGGTAGCTTTGCTAAATCCACAACCTTCACAAACTCAAACCCAAGCTCATTCGGATTGAACACGAGCCATGTTGGCTAAGAAAGTAAGAGAAAACTTGTGCGTTCTAGGCTCAATAACTTGATGTATATTCTCTATATGTATGGAACTCTTGAATGTGCTCTGTTAATATTTATATCAATCGCTCCAACCAGAGCTCGAATTAGGGTAAAATAGGCTGAGAATCATCGCCTCGCGGGAAATACAAAAAATAAACACAAATATTACACTAACCAGGCACCCGAGCGCCAAGTTATAGCCGTTTTTAATTTAGAATTGTAGATCACATAAAAATACAAAAAATGAAGACAAATATTATTGTAATCGGATACCCAAGCGCCAAGTTTTGGCCGTTTTTAATTTATATGCGCAGTTTACGTAAAAATACAAAAAATGAACAAAAATATTACACTAACCAGACACCCGAGCGCCAAGTCATAGCCGTTTTTAATTTGGATTTGCAGATCATGTAAAAATATATAAAATGAAGACAAATATCATTATAAACGAACATCTGAGTGCCAAGTTTTTTGGCTATTTTTAATTTAAATGCGCAGATCACGTAAAAATAAAAAAATGAACAAAAATATTACTCTAAACAGATACATGAGCGCCAAGTTATAGCCGTTTGTAATTTGAATTCGTAAATCGCGTAAAAATACAAAAAATGAAGATAAATATCATTATAATCGGACACCCAAGCACCAAGTTTTTTGTCGTTTTTAATTTAATTGCACAGATCACGTTAAAACACAAAAAATGAACAAAAATATTACTCTAACCAGACACTAGAGCGCCAAGTTGCAGCCGTTTTTGATTTGGATTCGTAGATCACGTAAAAATACAAGAAATGAAGACAAATATCATTGTAATTCGACACCCGAGCAGCAAGTTTTTGGCCGTTTTTAATTAAAATGCGCTGATCACGTAAAAATGTAAAAAATGAACAAAAATACTACTGTAACTAGACACCCGAGTGCCAAGTTATAGCTGTTTTTAATTTGGAATTGTAGATCGTGTAAAATACAAAAAACAAAGACAAATATTATTGTAATCGGACATCTGAGCACCAGGTTTTGGCTGTTTTTAATTTAAATGCGCAGATCACGTAAAAATAAAAGAAATAGACAAAAATATTACTCTAACCAGACACCCGAGCACCAAGTTATAGCCGTTTTTATTTTGGATATGTAGATCGCGAAAAAATACAAAAAATGAAGACAAATATCGTTGTAATTGGACATCCGAGTGCCAAGTTTTGGCCGTTTCTAATTTCAATGCGCAGATCACACAAAAATACAAAAAATGAAAAAAAATATTACTCTAACCAGACACCCAAGCTCCAAGTTGCAGCCGTTTTAAATTTAGATTCGTTGATCGCGTAAAAGTACAAAAAATGAAGACAAATATCATTGTAATCGGACACCTAAGCCCTAAGTTTTGGCCCTTTTTAATTTAAATGCACAGATCACATAAAAATACAAAAAATGATAAAAAATATTATTCTAACCAGACACCCGAGCGCCAAGTTGTAGCTGTTTTTAATTTGGATTCATAGATCGCATAAAAATACAAAAAATCAAGACAAATATCATTGCAATCGGATACCTGAACAGCAAGTTTTGACAGTTTTTAATTTAAATTCACAGATCACATAAAAATACAAAAAATGAACAAAAATACTACTGTAACCAGACACCCGAGCGGCAAGTTGAAGCCATTTTTAATTTGTATTCGTAGATCGCGTAAAAATACAAAAAATAAATGCAAATATCATTGTAATCTGGCACCCGAGTAGCAAGTATTGACCGTTTTTAATTTAAATGCGCTAATCACGTAAAAATACAAAAAAATGAACAAAAATATTAATGTAACCAGACACCCGATGTAATAACCTGAAATTTTTTTTCTCTTAAATAATTTGCTTAAGTGTGGTGGTGATATTTATTATAGTAAAAATCTAGAAAATTGAGCATTTGAAAATTTTTGGAATGATAAAAATTAGTTGGAAAGATTTTTTGGATTTAATTTCACCCTATGTGGGAGTTTAATGTAGAATTTCTAAACTTTTATCCTAACAATTCTTAGCCCAATTACCTATTTGGTTCAACCCAAACCCATTAATCCATGGGTCAACCCCTTTTCTTTGACTCGCCTCAACTCACTTCAACTCACTTTATCACTCACTGAGTTGACTGATGAATAGTAGCTCTAAATCATTTCCCAGCAAATTTTATTTTCCATCCATCCTTTCTTCCATACATCTTTCACACTCTCTCAAATTATTTGGCTAATTAGTCAAAAAGAAGACCCTACATTGATGACTTTAAAGCATCTTTTTAATTATTTAGCAAACATGATTTAAATACTTAAAGCATCTTTCAAATAATTTTGTTTAATTTGTCAAAAAGCTAGCATGATTCTCGGATCATGCCACCTATCTCTATCCATCCTCCAACACCTTTCTTAAATTATGTGGTTAGATAGTCAAAAAGCGAGCATGATTCTTAGATTATGCTATCTATTGTTTATGCATGATCTTACCTTAGTTGATTTGAAGCATAGGAAGTGGAGATTATTTTCTCCACAGATAGTTTCCCTACACTCCCATGATTTCCTATAAATTGTGTGCCTTCAAAGAGAAGAAAATAAAAGAAAAAATATATATATATCATTATTTAGTGTGGTTGGAGATTTGGTGTTTCTTGGAGGAAGAAGAAAGGCTTGGAACTTTCCAATTGGGTGGTGTTCAAAGCTCAACTCATTTTTTCTTCTCAGAATTGGTCATCAATATCTTCATTGAGGTAGGATGACGAACCTCCTAAAATGTATTTGATGCCTTTTCTGGGTTTGAATATGAAATTTGATTGTGATAAAAATGAATACCCGTATATTGGGGGTAGGGAAGCCAAAACTTTGACTAATGTAGCTCAGCATACTGACAGCTCACTGTTTGTAACTTCTGATATGTTCTTGACCCCTAAAACGGTGAAATTAGGCTTCGGCTAAAACATAAAGTTGTAGCCCTTTAAGTTTTTTTTCCAACCCAAAAAGGATTTGCATCAATCCGATTTGTGAGTCAAAAGTTAGGCCTAAAATACTGAGCACGTGTAAAACTGTATCTTCTGAACAAACTAAATTCAAAGCTATTTTTGTACCTTTAGACCTTAGAATTTTAAAAAGTGTAAAACATGAAAGTTGTAGGTCTTAAAGTCTAGTTTCTACAGATATAAAGTTTATAGATATTGGAGTTCTGCTCTATTTTATATGAATTTTCTTTTAATCTGCTGTCTCTATTTAGCTTTTAATTGATGCTTGTTTGGACTTTTTTAGAATGTTATGTTTAAAGATTTATTTAAATTTCCAATTACCTTCTGTTAATTATTATCATATTAATAATTTCTATTGACGTGTAATTTTGTTCACAAGGCCTAATATATTAAAACACTTATACTATTTTGATATAATACTAAAGTGGACTGTTAAGTTGATTCTACTTAATTATTTTCCAATTGATATGAAATTATTTTAAACTGGATATTATGTATCATTTGACACTCTAATATTTATGATAACTGACTTAGAAAATCAGTTTCATCATAGATAGTTGGATGACTTATTCAAACTAAAATGGCTAATTAGAACCTAGTATTTGATAAAAATGCCAAATGAAACAATGGACTTATTCTTTCCTCGTTTGGTCTTCCTTAAATAAATTTGATTTATTTTAATTGATTCTTTTAGGCATTGTTTTGTCAACCTAGCAAGTTATATAACTATATTTTTATGATTAAGTGAATTTAATGAAACTTATTTAATAGCTTCCTAAATATTGGAATAATTCTATGGATATTTGTGGATATCTTGAAGCTGAAAACCTATGATAAGGGTTTGGTTATAAATAAGATGATGATTGGAAATTTATTCAAATTGTTTTGAATAAAATAAAACTTATAAATTTTTCTAAAATTTAATATGAGTCCAAAGAGCTATTTATTATCTTTATATTCCATAAAATAATAAAATAAAAAGGTAAAAGAGGTAAAAAAAAAAAACCGAGATCGCAGCCAATGAGGTTCGAACTTGCGAGTTCAAATCGCAATTAGGGTCGCCCGCCCACTAAGCTGCTAACCTCAGCTTAATTAATATACCATTAGAAATAATTTTATTCTTATCAAAGGTTGTCAAAATAATTAACTAAAATACTAATTTGAATTCTAAATTATTTCTAGCTACTTGCTACTTGTTAATTTACATGCAGTACCTACCTTTGAGATGATAATATTGGTGACTATGTTAAATATTTGATTTATTAATAATTATTATTGAATTATGGATTTAGATAAAGTACTTAAAAATATACTGCATGTGACTGAATAATCTCACTTTTGATTCATTGCTCGGAGACATTGCCGATTGTAATTAAAAATGTCTTATTACCCATAGGAACATGAAAGGGTGAGAAAAAAATTTAAGGCACTTGGTGCCAAAGTTATTTTTGGCAATGGGGTGATGGGTGGGTAGAAATGGCCTTTTAGATGAAGATGGGAATATACATTTTATTTGGGAGATGCTCCCTTCTGACCTGGCTAGTCAAGTAGCCGATCGCGACGGCTAGGTTTTTGGTGGATGATACTGTCGGTATGCATTGGATGCTAAGCCCATAAAGTCACTGGTTCCCAAGGCTGGGGGTAGAGGAGGATAGGAGTATGTTATCCTAGGAGGATTTAGATTAAACTCCTTTACCAAATTTTACTGTGACTAGCAACCTCTCTTGTTTATGTATGAATGATGTGTTGGAATTATTTAATTATATTTAATTCCTCTTGATGAATATTTTATAAATATATATATATATATATATATATGAAACCTGTATCGCTATGGGGTTTGATCCCGAGACCTTGAAGATCTGAATCTGAGATCCCTACCACTGCGACACAGACTTCATTGTGGTACACACATTAATATTTAACTATTTTTACATGTAAGTTAAATAGTAGTTACGGTGACGGTTTTATCGAACCGTTGTAAGTATAATTTACATTATTCAGTTGGGATCTATTGAATTAATTGTTGCCTAAACAGTATGCCACCTAATCACATTCACTGTAGTGGGTCACTTAATACAGTGTAGCATTACAACCACCGCATATAGGCACCTAGGAGATTCTGATTACTAGGCTTTAGTACCTCACCCCCTTGTGGGAATATTTTTTTTCAGGATATTAAGCATAGGGATACTGAAGATGAACTGGAAAAAGATTAATTTCTCTTAAATATTCCATCAGAAGAGTTATCTATTTTTTTTCTTTCTTGCACAGAGCTGGAAGACTTTATTTTTTGTGGTCTATAATAATAATTGTTGAATGATTGTGACCTAATTTGCTTTTATTTGGTATGTAATTCTAATCACGTGGTTGGGACACTTAGATGGTTCTGTAATATTTTTCTCTATCTTTATTTTGTGCCCTGTAGTTGAAATCCCATCAAATGATTCAGTCTAAGGACTTATAAATATTGTTTGGGATAAACAAGGGATTTTGAATATCTTAAATTTTTCTTGCAGGTCAACCCCAGTTTGGATGGGAATTTTGGGGTGTGACAGCGTGTTATTATCATCTTATTTTTATACCCAACAAATAAATCCCAAGTCACCCTTGGGCATTCGGTTATGAAAATCCGGGGCGTGACACTTTATGGGTAGGTAGCATTCTTCCTGTATCGTCAAACCCAGAGGGTGGTTATTTTGATAACCCGCACGTCAACAGGTTAGCTTTCACTCTATCCCATATGGTAGCCCTTTCCAAGTGATTTTTCATTTAAACTCAAGAGCAACTAATAGTCCAAAAAGAGAATTTATTAAAACAATTGAGTAGTGAAAAAAATTTCTCATGAAGTACTAAACTTCGTGTAATTACAATTCGGCACACCACTACCATGGTAAGGAACAACAAAACATAGGATTCAAGTTCATCAAGTAATTCAAATTTATGACTACTATGTAGATCAACAATTTTAATCCTATGGTTTTGAAATGTGTATAAAGTAATACAACATGCAAGAATATCACAAAGAATAACATTGCACCAAGAAAAATTTTTAACTATCTCAAAAAAAAAAATCTAATCTACATGAATTCATAGAACTAGGTAAGAATATAACAATGACGCATAGCCTAGTTCATGAAAAAAATTTTGATGCTACGCATCAAGGCTCACCCTTTCAACACTCTTAGGGGTGTGGGAGACATAGAGATCATTCTGTCTAACCCAAACAGTTCTTGTTTTTGGAAAATCAATTTGAATCTTGGGTTTGTTGGGTTTTGGACCAATGGGTTTTGAAAATTTTTTCTTTTTATCTTTTCTCACTGGCCATGTCATGTAAGGTTCAAAATCAAAACAAGACTTTTGAAACCTTAAAGAAAGAAACCTATTTGACACTTGAAGATTAGTTTTCAAAGAATTCCTAGTGTCAACATAGGATAGGGGAAGCCCATAAAGTTTGTGACAATGTGGTCGTGTGTGACCGGGTATACCACAATGAAAACATATAGGAACAAACTTACGTTTAGAGGTCATACCTTTGGGCTTCTGAAAATAAGCTCTTGATTGATTACCTTTCTTTGGTTGGGGAGCTTTGACTGTTTGTAGAGCAGTTGTCTTTGAGGAACTAGGGGTAGCTTTAGCTTTAAGATTGTTTGCTTACGTACCGGTATAGCCAAGTCCTCTTTTGTCACATGGGCTCCTTTGCATCCCAAGTATGTCGTCAAGTGTGGAAGATGTAGTATTCTTCCTGAGTTGCATGGCTTGTAGTTTTCCCTAGGCATCCTTCACATTTTTTTCTTTTTGTTCCAACTTGGCTTTAAGTGTTGCTATCAACTCCTCTTGAGAGTTTTTGCTTGCTTCAAGTGCTTCAAATTTTGTTTGAAATTCCTCCAGGGCAACTTTTAGACTATCTCTTTCCCTCTTTAACATCTTGTTCTTTACCATTAATTTTTCATTTTGCTTGTGGAGCTTGCGACAGTCTTGATACAATTGTTCATAAGCCTCTTCAACGTCTACTTCCTCACCTGAATCTTTTTCCATTTCACTCTTGGAGGATTCTTCTTTCTCATGTTTGGAGGAGGATGACTCTGACGCATTGGAGGGGGCACTTGCTCTAACCATAAAAGCCGTGTAATTCTCTGGGAAATTGTCTGACGAAGATGAGGTACTCGACTAATCATCTGAATCATCGAGTGTTGCATTGAGAACCTTTTTCTTACCCTTCTTGTTCCCACAGTCTTGGGCTATGTGACCATAACCTTGGCACTAGTAGCACTTCACGCCTTTTGACTTGTTCTCCTTTGTCTTCTTCTCCGAAAATTTCTCCCCTTTGACTTTCTCATCTTTTTCATCTTTCTTTGTTTGCTATCTTTCATTTTGAAGAATTTTCTAAGTTTCTTAGCATAGATAGCAATTTCCTCAGGAGAGGGAATTGACTCATCATTACTTGAGGAGGACTCATCTTCCTTCACCGTTGTTAGGGCAACTCCTTTTGATTTAGGTTTAATCATGTTGGCTTCATAGGTCTGCAGGGAGCCAACCAAATCTTCTACCCTCATTGAATCTACATCCCTAGCTTCTTCAATAGCGGTGACCTTGGCTTGAAAGGATATAGGAAGGGATCGGAGAATCTTACTTACAATCTTTCGGTTGGGAATCGGTTCTCCAAGATTAAAACTGGTGTTGACGATGTCACAAAGCTTTGCGTAAAAACTATCCAAGAATTCATCTTTAGACATTTTCAAATTTTTAAACTCTGTAGTTACTTTTTGTAGCTTGGACTTCTTGACAGTAGAATTCCCTTCATGCGTCAACTCCAAAATCTTCTAAGCCTCCTTAGCAATCTCATAGCTAGAAATTCTTTTGAACTCATCGGTGGAGACTGCACAGAAAATTGAACTTAGGGCTTTGTAGTTCCATTTAGCCTTTTGTTGCTCAGCCCTCGTCCACAAATCCATAGGCTTGTCAACTATCTCATTATTAACAGAGTGAGTTGGTTTTACCCAACCTTTTTCAATGGCTAGCCAAACGTTGACGTTTAATGAGATGAGATGGGCTCTCATTCGAACCTTCTAGTATGCATAGTTTGTGCTATTGAACCATGAAGGTCGCGTGCTTGAACTGCCTTCTCTTGGGGGATCCATCAGCAAAGAATAAGATCACATTTTGTTCACAAAAATGTACCTGCTCTGATACCAATTGAAAATTCGCAATGTGCTGATGGATCCCAACCAATCAATCACAATCACAAACAAGAATAACAGAAGGCGAGATGAATAAAATGAGGAAATCCACAAAGGATAACCTCAAACAAAAACTTCCACTAAATACAAACGTTGGTTACAAACTTAACCCCTCGATAGATCGACTCCTTGACTCTATACTCTTGTCGACGTTTGCTCGACTCCTCGATGCACCAACTCCTCTAGCGAAAGCCCTTAAATTCCTCGAAGGCTCAATACCGACTCCTTGGTAGCTTTGCTGAATCCACAGCCTTCACAAACTCAAACCCGAACTCCTTCGGATTGAACACGAACTATGTTAGCTAAGAAGGTGAGAGAAAACTTGTGCATTCTAGGCTTAAAAACTTGATGTATATTCTCTCTATATATGGAACTCTTGAATGTGCTCTGTCAATATTTATATCAATCGCTCCAACCAGAGCTCGAATTCGGGTAAAATAGGCTAAGAATCATCACCTCGCGAGAAAGGACGCTCCCGCAGTCTTCCCGCGAGCTTCCTGCGGGATCTTGCAAATCAGAGCGTTCTTCCCGCGGTCTTCCTGCACGGCTAAAAGCTGATTTTTAGCTCTCGGCTTTTTCCCACGGCTACCCACTGTCATCCCGCGGTCACCCGCAGTCTTCCTGCATAATACAACTCCAAGTGCTGATCTGACTTGGAAACTTGCTTTTCTGAGGCCTGTTACAATTCTAATCACATTAGCACTCTAGTGTCTTAGCCTACACTAAGTCTAACGTAAATACACTTACTATTTGATCATTAATTGCCAATTTACAATGTTTGGACTTAACATCTTGTATTTTTACGTGATCTGTGCATTTAAAATAAAAATAGTCAAAACTTGGCACTCGGATGTCCGATTATAATGATATTTGTCTTCATTTTTTATATTTCCACGCGATCTATGAATCCTAATTAAAAATGGCTATAACTTGGCACTCGGGTGTCTGGTTAGAGTAATATTTTTGTTCATTTTTTTTATTTCTACGTGATCTGCGCATTTAAATTAAAAATGGCCAAAAAACTTGGCGCTCGAATGTCCGATTACAATGATATTTGTCTTCATTTTTTTGTATTTTTAGGCATTCTACGAATCCAAATTAAAAACGGTTATAACTTGGTACTCGGGTGACTGGTTACAGTAGTATTTTTGTTCATTTTTTGCATTTTTACGTGAACAACACATTTAAATTAAAAACGGCCAAAACTTGCTGCTCGGGTGTCGGATTACAATGACATTTGTCTTCATTTTTTGTATTTTTACGCGATCTACGAATCTAAATTAAAAACGACTACAACTTGGCTCTCGAGTGTCTGGTTAGAGTAATATTTTTGTTCATTTCTTGTATTTTTACGTGATCTACGCATTTAAATAAAAAATGGCCAAAACTTGGCGCTCGAATCTCCGATTACAATAATATTTGTCTTCATTTTTTGTATTTTTATGTGAACTACGAATCCAAATTAAAAACAGATATAACTTACTGCTCAGGTGTCTGGTTAGAGTAATATTTTTGTTCATTTTTTTTCTTGATAAGCGTATTTAAATTAAGAACGGCTAAAACTTGGCGCTCGAATATCTGATAACAATAATATTTGTATTCATTTTTTGTATTTTTACGTGATCTACGAATCCAAATTAAAAACGGTTATATCTTGGCACTCGGGTGTCTAGTTACAGTAGTATATTTGTTCTTTTTTGCATTTTTACGTGATCAGCGCATTTAAATTAAAAATGGCAAAAACTTGCTGCTCGGGTGTCCGGCTACAATGAAATTTGTATTCATTTTTTGTATTTTTATGCGATCTATGAATCCAAATAAAAAAGGCTACAACTTAGCGTTCAGGTGTCAGGTTAGAGTAATATTTTTGTTCATTTCTTGTATTTTTATGTGATCTATGCATTTAAAATAAAAACGGCCAAAACTTGGTGCTCGGGTGTCCGATTATAATGACATTTGTCTTCATTTTTTGTATTTCTATGCGATCTACAAATCCAAATTAAAAACGGCTATAACTTGGCGCTCGGGTGTCTGGTTAGTGCAATATTTTTGTTCATTTTTTGTATTGCTATGCAATCTATGAATCTAAATTAAAAACAGCTATAACTTGCACTCGGGTGTTTGGTTAGAGTAATATTTTTGTTTATTTTTTATATTTTTACGTGATCTGCGCATTTAAATTAAAAACGACCAAAAGACTTGGCACTCAGATGTCTGATTACAATGATATTTGTCTTTATTTTTTATTTTTTTACGCAATCTACAAATCAAAATTAAAAACGGCTATAACTTGGTGCTCGGTGTCTGGTTAGTGTAATATTTTTGTTCATTTTTTTGTATTTTTACGTGAACTGCGCATATAAATTAAAAATGGCAAGAATTGGTGCTCGGATGTCCGATTACAATGATATTTGTCTTCATTTTTTGTATTTCTACGCGATCTCCAAATCCAAATTAAAAACGGCTATAATTTGGTGCTCGGGTGTTTGGTTAGTGTAACATTTGCGTTCAATTTTTGTATTTCTACGCGATCTACGAATCCAAATTAAAAACGGTTATAACTTGCGCTCAAGTGTCTGATTAGGGTAATATTTTTGTTCATTTTTTGTATTTTTACGTGAACTGCGCATATAAATTAAAAACGGCCATAATTGGCGCTCAGATGTCCGATTACAATGATAGTGGTTTTCATTTTTTTGTATTTTTACGCAATCTACAAATCCAAAATGAGAACGGCTAAAATTTGGCGCTCGGGTGTCTGGTTAGAGAAATATTTTTGTTCATTTTTTGTATTTTTACGTGATCTACGAATCCAAATTAAAAATAGCTATAACTTGCCACTTGGGTGTCTGGTTAGAGTAATATTTTTGTTCATTTTTTGTATTTTTACATGATCCGTACATTTAAAATAAAAATGGCCAGAACTTGCTGCTCGGGTGTCCGATTACAATGATATTTGTCTTGATTTTTTGTATTTTTACGCGATCTACGAATCCAAAATAAAAACAGCTAGAACATGGTGCTCGGTTGTCTGGTTAGAGAAATTTTTGTTCATTTCTTGTATTTTTACGTGATCTGCGCATTTAAATTAAAAACGCCCAAAACTTGCTGCTTGGATGTCCGATTACAATGATATTTGTCTTGATTTTTTGTATTTTTACATGATCTACGAATCCAAGTTAAAAACGGCTAGAACTTGGTGCTAGGTTGTCTGGTTAGACTAATATTTTTGTTCATTTTTTCTATTTTTACGTGGTTTGTGCATTTAAATTAAAAATGGCCAAAACATGGTGCTCGGGTGTCTGATTACAATGATATTTGTCTTCATTTTTTGTATTTTTATGCGATCTACGAAGCCAAATTAGAAATGACTACAACTTAGCATTCGAGTGTCTAGTTATAGTAGTATTTTTGTTCTTTTTTTGTATTTTTACGTGATTTGCGCATTTAAATTAGAAACGGCCAAACTTGGCGCTCGGGTGTCCGATTACAACGATATTTATCTTCATTTTCTGTATTTTTTCACAATCTATGAATCCAAATTAAAAAGGACTATAACTTTATGCTCAGGTGTTTGGTTAGAGAAATATTTTTGTTCATTTTTTATCTTTTTCTGTGATCTGCGCTTTTAAATTAAAAAGGGCAATAACTAAGTGCTCGGTTGTCCAATTGCAATGATTTTTGTCTTCATTTTTTTATATTTTTACGCAATATTCGAATCCAAATTAAAAACGGCTATAACTTGGCGCTCGGGTGTGTGGTTCGAGTAATATTTTTGTTCATTTTTTTTATTTTTACGTGATTTGCGCATTTAAATTAAAAACGGCCAAAACTTGGCGCTCGGATGACCGATTACAATGATATTTGTCTTCATTTTTGTATTTTGATGCGATCCAGGAATCCAAATTAAAAACGACTTTAACTTGACACTCGGGTATCTGGTTACAGTAGTATTTTGGTTCATTTTTTACATTTCTACGTAATCAGCGCATTTAAATTAAAAACAGCCAAAAAGTTGCTGCTCGGGTGTCTGATTACAATGATATTTGTCTTCATTTTTTGTATTTTTATGCGATCTACGAATCCAAATAGAAAAGGCTACAACTTGGCGCTCGAGTGTCTGGTTAGAGTAATATTTTTGTTCATTTCTTGTATTTTTACATGATTTGCACATTTAAATTAAAACGGCCAAAACATAGTGCTCGGGTGTCTAATTACAATGATATTTCTCTTCGTTTTTTTGTATTTCTACGCGATCTACAAATCCAAATCAAAAACGGTTGTAACTTAGCACTCGGGTGTCTGGTTAGTGTAATATTTTTGTTCATTTTTTTGTATTGCTATGCTATCTACGAATCCAAATTAAAAACGGCTATAACTTGCACTCGGGTGTCTAGTTAGAGTAATATTTTCGTTCATTTTTTATATTTTTACGTGATCTGCGCATTTAAATTGAAAACTTCCGAAAGACTTGGCGCTCAGATGTCTGATTATAATGATATTTGTCTTTATTTTTTGTATTTTTACGCAATCTACAAATCAAAATTAAAAACGGCTATAACTTGGCACTCATTGTCTGGTTAGTGTAATATTTTTGTTCATTTTTTGTATCTTTACGTGAACTGCACATATAAATTAAAAATGGCAAGAATTGGTGCTCGGATGTCCGATTACAATGATATTTGTCTTCATTTTTTGTATTTCTACGCGATCTCCAAATCCAAATTAAAAACGGCTTTAACTTGGCACTCGGATATCTGGTTACAGTAGTATTTTGGTTCATTTTTTGCATTTCTACGTAATCAGCGCATTTAAATTAAAAACGGCCAAAAACTTGCTGCTCGGATGTCTGATTACAATAATATTTGTCTTGATTTTTTGTATTTTTACGTGATCTACGAATCCAAGTTAAAAACGGCTAGAACTTGGCGCTCGATTGTCTGGTTAGAGTAATATTTTTGTTCATTTTTTCTATTTTTACGTGATCTGTGCATTTAAATTAAAAACGGCCAGAACATAGTGCTCGGGTGTCCAACTACAATGATATTTGTCTTCATTTTTTTGTATTTCTACGCGATCTACAAATCCAAATCAAAAACTGTTATAACTTGGCGCTCGGGTGTCTAGTTAGTGTAATATTTTTGTTCATTTTTGTATTGCTATGCTATCTACGAATCTAAATTAAAAACGGTACTTGGACTCGAGTGTCTGGTTAGAGTAATATTTTCGTTCATTTTTTATATTTTTACGTGATCTGCGCATTTAAATTGAAAACTTCAAAGGACTTGGTGCTCAGATGTCTGATTACAATGATATTTGTCTTCATTTTTTTGTATTTTTACGCAATCTACAAATCAAAATTAAAAACGGCTCTAACTTGGCGCTCGGTGTTTGGTTAGTGTAATATTTTTGTTCATTTTTTGTATTTTTACGTGAACTGCGCATATAAATTAAAAATGGCAAGAATTAGTGCTCGGATGTCCGATTATAATGATATTTGTCTTCATTTTTTATATTTCTACGCGATCTCCAAATCCAAATTAAAAACGGCTATAATTTCGCGCTCGGGTGTCTGGTTAGTGTAACATTTGTGTTCATTTTTGTATTTCTACGCGATCTACAAATCCAAATTAAAAACGGCTATAACTTGCACTCGAGTGTTTGGTTAGGGTAATATTGTGTTCGTTTTTTGTATTTTTACGTGAACTGCGCATATAAATTAAAAACGGGAAGAATTGGTGCTCGGATGTCCGATTATAATGATATTTGTCTTCATTTTTTGCTCGGATGTCCGATTATAATGATATTTGTCTTCATTTTTTGCTCGGATGTCCGATTATAATGATATTTATCTTCATTTTTTGTATTTCAACGTGATCTCCAAATCCAAATTAAAACGGCTATAATTTCGTGCTCGGGTGTCTGGTTAGTGTAACATTTGCGTTCATTTTTGTATTTCTACGCGATCTACGAATCCAAATTAAAAACGGCTATAACTTGCGCTCGAGTGTCTGGTTAGGGTAATATTTTTGTTCATTTTTTGTATTTTTACGTGAACTGCGCATATTTATTAAAAACGGCCAGAATTTTTTTTTTTTGGTAGTTAAAACGGCCAGAATTGGCGCTTAGATGTCCGATAACAATGATAGTTGTTTTCATTTGTTTGTATTTTTACGCAATCTAGGAATCCAAAATGAGAGTGGCTATAATTTGGCGCTCGGGTGTCTTGTTCGAGAAATATTTTTGTTCATTTTTTGTATTTTTACGTGATCTGCGCATTTAAATTAAAAACGGTAATAACTTGCTACTCGAGCGTCGGATTACAATGATATTTGAATTCATTTTTTGTATTTTTACGCGATCTACGAATCCAAATTAAAAACAGCTATAACTTGCCACTCGAGTGTCTGGTTAGAGTAATATTTGTGTTCATTTTTTGTATTTTTACATGATCCGTGCATTTTAATTAAAAATGGCCTGAACTTGCTGCTTGGGTGTCCGATTACAATGATATTTGTCTTGATTTTTTGTACTTTTACGCGATCTACGAATCCAAAATAAAAACGACTAGAACATGGTGCTCAGTTGTCGGGTTAGAGTAATATTTGTTCATTTCTTATATTTTTACGTGATCTGCACATTTAAATTAAAAACACCCAAAACTTGCTGCTCGGGTGTCCGATTACAATGATATTTGTCTTGATTTTTTTGTATTTTTACGCGACTACGAATCCAAGTTAAAAACGGCTAGAACTTAGTGCTAGGTTATCTGGTTAGACTAATATTTTTGTTCATTTTTTCTATTTTTACGTGGTTTGTGCATTTAAATTAAAAATGGCCAAACATGGTGCTCAGGTGTCTGATTACAATGATATTTGTCTTCATTTTTTGTATTTTTACGCGATCTACGAATCCAAATTAAAAATGGCTACAACTTACCGCTCGGGTGTGTAGTTATAGTAGTATTTTTGTTCTTTTTTTGTATTTTTACATGATCTGCGCATTTAAATTAGAAACGGCCAAACTTGGCGCTCGGGTGTCCGATTACAACGATATTTATCTTCATTTTCTGTATTTTTTTTCATGATCTACCAATCCAAATTAAAATGACTATAACTTTGTGCTCAGGTATTTGGTTAGAGAAATATTTTTGTTTATTTTTTGTATTTTTCTGTGATCTGCGCGTTTAAATTAAAAAGGGCAATAACTTAGTGCTCGGTTGTCCGATTGCAATGATTTTTGTCTTCATTTTTTATATTTTTACGCAATATTCGAATCCAAATTAAAAACAGCTATAACTTGGCGCTCGGGTGTGTGGTTAGAGTAATATTTTTGTTCATTTTCTTTATTTTTACGTGATTTGCACATTTAAATTAAAAACGGCCAAAACTTGGCGCTCGGATGACCGATTACAATGATATTTGTCTTCATTTTTGTATTTTGATGCGATCCAGGAATCCAAATTAAAAATGGCTTTAACTTGGCACTCGAGTATTTGGTTACAGTAGTATTTTGGTTCATTTTTTACATTTCTACGTAATCAGCGCATTTAAATTAAAAATGGCCAAAAACTTGCTGTTCGGGTGTCTGATTATAATAATATTTGTCTTCATTTTTTGTATTTTTACGTGATCTATGAATCTAAATAGAAAAGGCTACAACTTAGCGCTCGAGTGTCTGGTTAGAATAATATTTTTGTTTATTTCTTGTATTTTTACGTGATCTGCGCATTTAAATTAAAAACCGCCAAAACTTGCTGCTCGGGTGTTCGATTACAATAATATTTGTCTTGATTTTTTGTATTTTTACACGATCTACAAATCCAAGTTAAAAACTGCTAGAACTTAGCGCTCGGTTGTCTAGTTAGAGTAATATTTTTGTTCATTTTTTCTATTTTTACGTGATCTGTGCATTTAAATTAAAAACGGTCAAAACATAGTGCTCGGGTGTCCGATTACAATGATATTTGCCTTCATTTTTTTGTATTTCTACGCGATCTACAAATCCAAATTAAAAACAATTATAACTTGGCGCTCGGGTGTCTAGTTAGTGTAATATTTTGTTCATTTTTTGTATTGCTATGTTATCTACGAATCCAAATTAAAAACGGCTATAACTTGCACTAGGGTGTCTGGTCAAAGTAATATTTTTGTTCATTTTTTATATTTTTACGTGATCTACGCATTTAAACTAAAAACTTCCAAAAGACTTGGCGCTCAGATGTCTGATTACAATGATATTTGTCTTCATTTTTGTATTTTTACGCGATCTGTAAATCAAAATTAAAAATGGCTACAACTTGGCGCTCAGTGTCTGGTTAGTGTAATATTTTTGTTCATTTTTTGTATTTTTACGTGAACTGCGCATATAAATTAAAACGGCAAGAATTGGTGCTCGGATGTCCGATTACAATGATATTTGTCTTCATTTTTGTATTTCTACGCGATCTCCAAATCCAAATTAAAACGGCTATAATTTCGCGCTTGGGTGTTTGGTTAGTGTAATATTTGTGTCCTTTTTTTGTATTTCTACGCGATCTACGAATCCAAATTAAAAACGGCTATAACTTGCGCTCGAGTGTCTGGTTAGGGTAATATTTTTGTTCATTTTTTGTATTTTTACGTGAACTGCGCATATAAATTAAAAACGGCCAGAATTGGCACTCAGATGTCTGATTACAATGATAGTTGTTTTCATTTTTTTGTATTTTTACGCAATCTACGAATCCAAAATGAGAACGGCAATAATTTGGCGTTCAGGTGTTTGGTTAGAGAAATATTTTGTTCATTTTTTGTATTTTTACGTGATCTGCGCATTTAAATTAAAAACGGTAATAACTTGCTACTCGAGTGTCGGATTACAATGATATTTGAATTCATTTTTTGTATTTTTACGCGATCTATGAATCCAAATTACAAACAGCTTTAACTTGCCACTCGGGTGTCTGGTTAGAGTAATATTTTTGTTCATTTTTTGTATTTTTACATGATCCGTGCATTTAAATTTAAAATGGCCAGAACTTGCTGCTCGGGTGTCCGATTACAATGATATTTGTCTTGATTTTTTGTATTTTTACGCGATCTACGAATCCCAAATAAAAACGGCTAGACCATGGTGCTCGGTTGTCTGGTTAGAGTAATTTTTGTTCATTTCTTGTATTTTTACGTGATCTGTGCATTTAAATTAAAAACGGCCAAAACTTACTGCTCGGGTGTCCGATTACAATGATATTTGTCTTGATTTTTTATATTTTTACGCGATCTACGAATCTAAGTTAAAAACGACTAGAACTTGGCACTAGGTTGTCTGGTTAGACTAATATTTTCGTTCATTTTTTCTATTTTTACGTGATCTGTACACTTAAATTAAAAATGGCTAAAACATGGTGCTCGGGTGTCTGATTACAATGATATTTGTCTTCACTTTTGTATTTTTACATGATCTGCACATTTAAATTAGAAACGGCCAAACTTGACGCTTGGGTGTCCTATTACAACGACATTTGTCTTCATTTGCTGTATTTTTTTCACGATCTACGAGTCCAAATTAAAAACAACTATAACTTGGTGCTTAGGTGTTTGGTTAGAGAAATATTTTTATTTATTTTTTGTATTTTTCTGTGATCTGCGCGTTAAATTAAAAATGGTAATAACTTAGTGCTCGGGTGTCCGATTGCAATGATTTTTGTCTTCATTTTTATATTTTTATGCAATATTCGAATCCAAATTAAAAACGGCTATAACTTGGCGCTCGGGTGTGTGGTTAGAGTAATATTTTTGTTCATTTTTTTTATTTTTACTTAATTTGCGCATTTAAATTAAAAACGGCCAAACTTGCTGCTCGGAGTGTCTAGTTACAATGATATTTGTCTTTATTTTTTATATTTTACGCGATCTACGAATCCAAGTTAAAAACGGCTAGAACTTGGCGCTCAGTTGTCCAGTTAGAGTAATATTTTTGTTCATTTTTCTATTTTTACGTGATCTGTGCATTTAAGTTAAAACGGCCAAAACATAGTGCTCGGGTGTCTGATTACAATGATATTTGTCTTCATTTTTTTGTATTTTTACGCGAACTACGAATCCAAATTAAAAACAGCTACAACTTAGCGCTCGGGTGTCTGGTTATAGTAATATTTTTGTTCATTTTTTGTATTTTACATGATCTATGCATTTAAATTAGAAACGGCCGAACTTGGTGCTTGGGTGTCCGATTACAACGATATTGTCTTCATTTCTGTATTTTTTTCACGATCTACGAATCGAAATTAAAACAACTATAACTTGGTGCTCAAGTGTTTGGTTAGAGAAATATTTTTGTTCATTTTTTGTATTTTTCTGTGATCTGCGCGTTTAAATTAAAAAGGGCAATGACTAAGTGGTCGGGTGTCTGATTGCAATGATTTTTCTCTTCATTTTTATATTTTTACGCAATATTCGAATCCAAATTAAAAACGACTATAACTTGGCGCTCGGGTGTGTGGTTAGAGTAATATTTTGTTCATTGTTTTTTATTTTTACGTGATCGCGCATTTAAATCAAAAACGGCCAAAACTTGGTGCTCGGATGACTGATTACAATGATATTTGTCTTCATTTTTAGTATTTTACGTGATCCATGAATCCAAATTAAAATGGCTATAACTTGGCACTCGGGTGTCTGGTTACAGTAGTATTTTGGTTCATTTTTTGCATTTCTACATAATCAGCGCATTTAAATAAAAACGGCCAAAACTTGCTACTCGGGTGTCTGATTACAATGATATTTGTCTTCATTTTTTGTATTTTACGCGATCTACGAATCTAAGTTAAAAACGACTAGAACTTGGCACTAGGTTGTCTGGTTAGACTACATATTTTCGTTCATTTTTCTATTTTTACGTGATCTGTACATTTAAATTAAAAATGGCTAAAACATGGTGCTCGGAGTGTCTGATTACAATGATATTTGTCTTCACTTTTTGTATTTTTACGTGATCTGCACATTTAAATTAGAAACGGCCAAACTTGACGCTTGGGGGTCCTATTACAACGACATTTGTCTTCATTTGCTGTATTTTTTCACGATCTACGAGTCCAAATTAAAAACGACTATAAACTTGGTGCTTAGGTGTTTGGTTAGAGAAATATTTTATTTATTTTTTGTATTTTTCTGTGATCTGCGCGTTTAAATTAAAAATGGTAATAACTTAGTGCTCGGGTGTCCGATTGCAATAATTTTTGTCTTCATTTTTATATTTTTATGCAATATTCGAATCCAAATTAAAAACGGCTATAACTTGGCGCTCGGGTGTGTGGTTAGAGTAATATTTTTGTTCATTTTTTTATTTTTACTTAATTTGCGCATTTAAATTAAAAACGGCCAAAACTTGCTGCTTCGGGTGTCTAATTACAATGATATTTGTCTTTATTTTTTATATTTTTACGCGATCTACGAATCCAAGTTAAAAACGGCTAGAACTTGGCGCTCAGTTGTCCAGTTAGAGTAATATTTTTGTTCATTTTTTCTATTTTTAACGTGATCTGTGCATTTAAGTTAAAAACGGCCAAAACATAGTGCTCGGGTGTCTGATTACAATGATATTTGTCTTCATTTTTTTGTATTTTTAACGCGAACTACGAATCCAAATTAAAAACAGCTACAACTTAGCGCTCGGGTGTCTGGTTATAGTAATATTTTTGTTCATTTTTTGTATTTTTACATGATCTATGCATTTAAATTAGAAACGGCCGAACTTGGTGCTTGGGTGTCCGATTACAACGATATTTGTCTTCATTTTCTGTATTTTTTCACGATCTACGAATCGAAATTAAAACAACTATAACTTGGTGCTCAGGTGTTTGGGTTAGAGAAATATTTTTGTTCATTTTTTGTATTTTTCTGTGATCTGCGCGTTTAAATTAAAAGGGCAATGACTAAGTGGTCGGGTGTTTGATTGCAATGATTTTTTCTCTTCATTTTTTTATATTTTTACGCAATATTCGAATCCAAATTAAAAAACGACTATAACTTGGCGCTCGGTGTGTGTGGTTAGAGTAATATTTTTGTTCATTGTTTTTTATTTTTACGTGATCAGCGCGTTTAAATCAAAAACGGCCAAAACTTGGTGCTCGGATGACTGATTACAATGATATTTGTCTTCAGTTTAGTATTTTTACGTGATCCATGAATCCAAATTAAAAATGGGCTATAACTTGGCACTCGGGGTGTCTGGTTACAGTAGTATTTTGGTTCATTTTTTGCATTTCTACATAATCAGCGCATTTAAATAAAAAACGGCCAAAACTTGCTACTCGGTGTCTGATTACAATGATATTTGTCTTCATTTTTGTATTTTTACGCGATCTACGAGTCCAAATAAGAAAGGCTACAACTTAGCGCTCGGGTGTCTGGTTAGAGTAATATTTTGTTCATTTCTTGTATTATTACGTGATCTGCGCATTTTGATTAAAACGGCCAAAACTTACTGCTCGGTGTCCGATTACAATAATATTTGTCTTAATTTTTTTTATGCGATCTACGAATCGAAGTTAAAAATGGCTAGAACTTGGCGCTCGGTTGTCTAGTTAGAGTAATTTTTTGTTCATTTTTTCTATTTTTACGTGATCTGTGCATTTAAATTAAAAACGACCAAAACATAGTGCTCAAGTGTCCGATTACAATGATATTTGTCTTCATTTTTTGTATTTTTACGTGAACTACGAATCCAAATTAAAAACAGCTACAACTTAGCGCTCAGGTGTCTGATTATAGTAATATTATTGTTCATTTTTTGTATTTTTACATGATCTATGCATTTAAATTAGAAACGGCCAAACTTGGCGCTCGGGTGTCCGATTACAACATATTGTCTTCATTTTCTGTATTTTTTCACGATTTACGTATCCAAATTAAAATGACTATAACTTGGTGCTCAGATGTTTGGTTAAAGAAATATTTTTGTTCATTTTTTGTATTTTTACGTGATCTACACGTTTAATTAAAAAGAGCAATAACTAAGTGCTCGGTGTCCAATTGCAATGATTTTTGTCTTCATTTTTTATATTTTATGCAATCTTTGAATCTAAATTAAAAACAGCTATAACTTGGTGCTCGGGTGTGTTGTTAGAGTAATATTTTTTCATTCTTTTATTTTTACGTGATCTGCACATTTAAATTAAAAATATTTTTACGTGATCTGCGTATTTAAATTAAAAATAGCCAAAACTTGGCGCTCGGATGACCGATTACAATGATATTTGTCTTCATTTTTTGTATTTTTACGCGATCCACGAATCCAAATTAAAAACGGCTATAACTTGGCACTCGGGTATCTGGTTACAGTAGTATTTTGGTTCATTTTTTACATTTCCACGTAATCAGCACATTTGAATTAAAAACGGCCAAAACTTGCTGCTCGAGTGTTGGATTACAATGATATTTTTCTTTATTTTTGTATTTTAAAGCGATCTACAAGTCCAAATAAAGAAGGCTTCAACTTGGCGCTCGGGTGTTTGGTTACAGTAATTTTTTGTTCATTTCTTGTATTTTTACGTGATCTCTACATTTAAAAAAACCGCCAAAACTTGGCGCTCAGATGTCCGATTACAATGATATTTGTCTTGATTTTTTGTATTTTTACGCGATCTACGAATCCCAAATAAAAACGGCTAGACCATGGTGCTCGGTTGTCTGGTTAGAGTAATTTCTGTTCATTTCTTGTATTTTTACGTGATCTGTGCATTTAAATTAAAAACGGCCAAAACTTGCTGCTCGGGTGTCCGATTACAATGATATTTGTCTTGATTTTTTATATTTTTATGCGATCTACGAATCCAAGTTAAAAACGACTAGAACTTGGCACTAGGTTGTCTGGTTAGACTAATATTTCGTTCATTTTTTCTATTTTTACGTGATCTGTACATTTAAATTAAAAATGGCTAAAACATGGTGCTCGGGTGTCTGATTACAATGATATTTGTCTTCACTTTTTGTATTTTACGTGATCTGCACATTTAAATTAGAAACGGCCAACTTGACGCTTGGGTGTCCTATTACAACGACATTTGTCTTCATTTGCTGTATTTTTTTCACGATCTACGAGTCCAAATTAAAACGACTATAACTTGGTGCTTAGGTGTTTGGTTAGAGAAATATTTTTGTTTATTTTTGTATTTTTCTGTGATCTGCGCGTTTAAATTAAAAATGGTAATAACTTAGTGCTCGGGTGTCCGATTGCAATGATTTTTGTCTTCATTTTTTATATTTTTATGCAATATTCGAATCCAAATTAAAACGGCTATAACTTGGCGCTCGGGTTGTGGTTAGAGTAATATTTTTGTTCATTTTTTTTAATTTTTACTTAATTTGCGCATTTAAATTAAAAACGGCCAAAACTTGCTGCTCGGGTGTCTAATTACAATGATATTTGTCTTTATTTTTTATATTTTTACGCGATCTACAATCCAAGTTAAAAACAGCTAGAACTTGGCGCTCAGTTGTCCAGTTAGAGTAATATTTTTGTTCATTTTTTCTATTTTTACGTGATCTGTGCATTTAAGTTAAAAACGGCCAAAACATAGTGCTCGGGTGTCTGATTACAATGATATTTGTCTTCATTTTTTTGTATTTTTACGCGAAACTACGAATCCAAATTAAAACAGCTACAACTTAGCGCTCGGGTGTCTGGTTATAGTTATATTTTGTTCATTTTTTGTATTTTTACATGATCTATGCATTTAAATTAGAAACGGCCGAACTTGGTGCTTGGGTGTCCGATTACAATGATATTTGTCTTCATTTTCTGTATTTTTTTCACGATCTACGAATCGAAATTAAAACAACTATAACTTGGTGCTCAGGTGTTTGGTTAGAGAAATATTTTGTTCATTTTTTGTATTTTTCTGTGATCTGCGCGTTTAAATTAAAAAGGGCAATGACTAAGTGGTCGGTGTCTGATTGCAATGATTTTTCTCTTCATTTTTTATATTTTTACGCAATATTCGAATCCAAATTAAAACGACTATAACTTGGCGCTCGGGTGTGTGGTTAGAGTAATATTTTGTTCATTGTTTTTTTTTTATTTTACGTGATCTGCGCATTTAAATCAAAAACGGCCAAAACTTGGTGCTCGGATGACTGATTACAATGATATTTGTCTTCATTTTTAGTATTTTTACGTGATCCATGAATCCAAATTAAAAATGGCTATAACTTGGCACTCGGGTGTCTGGTTACAGTAGTATTTTGGTTCATTTTTTGCATTTCTACATAATCAGCGCATTTAAATTAAAAACGGCCAAAACTTGCTACTCGGGTGTCTGATTACAATGATATTTGTCTTCATTTTTTGTATTTTTACGCGATCTACGAGTCCAAATAAGAAAGGCTACAACTTAGCGCTCGGGTGTCTGGTTAGAGTAATATTTTTGTTCATTTCTTATATTTACGTGATCTGCGCATTTTGATTAAAAACGGCCAAAACTTACTGCTCGGGTGTCCGATTACAATAATATTTGTCTTAATTTTTTTTTATGCGATCTACGAATCGAAGTTAAAAATGGCTAGAACTTGGCGCTCGGTTGTCTAGTTAGAGTAATATTTTTGTTCATTTTTCTATTTTTACGTGATCTGTGCATTTAAATTAAAAACGACCAAAACATAGTGCTCAAGTGTCCGATTACAATGATATTTGTCTTCATTTTTTGTATTTTTACGTGAACTACGAATCCAAATTAAAAACAGCTACAACTTAGCGCTCAGGTGTCTGATTATAGTAATATTATTGTTCATTTTTTGTATTTTTACATGATCTATGCATTTAAATTAGAAACGGCCAAACTTGGCGCTCGGGTGTCCGATTACAACGATATTTGTCTTCATTTTCTGTATTTTTTCACGATTTACGTATCCAAATTAAAAATGACTATAACTTGGTGCTCAGATGTTTGGTTAAAGAAATATTTTTGTTCATTTTTTGTATTTTTACGTGATCTACACGTTTAAATTAAAAAGAGCAATAACTAAGCTCGGGTGTCCAATTGCAATGATTTTTGTCTTCATTTTTTATATTTTTATGCAATCTTTGAATCTAAATTAAAAACAGCTATAACTTGGTGCTCGGGTGTGTTGTTAGAGTAATATTTTTTCATTCTTTTATTTTTACGTGATCTGCACATTTAAATTAAAAATATTTTTACGTGATCTGCGTATTTAAATTAAAAATAGCCAAAACTTGGCGCTCGGATGACCGATTACAATGATATTTGTCTTCATTTTTTGTATTTTTACGCGATCCACGAATCCAAATTAAAAACGGCTATAACTTGGCACTCGGGTATCTGGTTACAGTAGTATTTTGGTTCATTTTTTACATTTCCACGTAATCAGCACATTTGAATTAAAAACGGCCAAAACTTGCTGCTCGAGTGTTGGATTACAATGATATTTTTCTTTATTTTTTGTATTTTAAAGCGATCTACAAGTCCAAATAAAAAGGCTTCAACTTGGCGCTCGGGTGTTTGGTTACAGTAATTTTTTTTGTTCATTTCTTGTATTTTTACGTGATCTCTACATTTAAAATAAAAACCGCCAAAACTTGGCGCTCAGATGTCCGATTACAATGATATTTGTCTTCATTTATTGTATTTCTAAGTGATCTACGAATCCAAATTAAAAACGGCTATAACTTGGCGCTCGGGTGTCTGGTTAAAGTAATATTTTTGTCCATTTTTTTTATTTCTACATGATCTACGCATTTAAATTAAAAATGGCCAAAAAACTTGGCGCTCAAATGTCCGATTGCAATGATATTTGTCTCCATTGTTTTGTATTTTTAGGCAATCTACGAATCCAAATTAAAAATGGCTATAACTTGCCACTTGGGTGTCTGGTTACAATAGTATTTTTTCATTTTTTGTATTTTTACGTGAACAGCGCATTTACATTAAAAACGGCCAAAACTTACTGCTCGAGTGTCGGATTACAATGATATTTGTCTTCATTTTTTGCGTTTTTACGTGATCTATGAATCCAATTTAAAAATGGCTACAACTTGGCGCTTGGGTGTCAAGTTTAAGTAATCTTTTTGTTCATTTCTTATCTTTTTACGTGATCTGGGCATTTAAATTAAAAACGGCGAAACTTGGCGCACAGATCTCCGGTTACATATATTTGTCTTCATTTTTTGTATTTTTATGTGATCTACGAATCCAAATTAAAAACGGCTATAACTTGGCGCTCGGATGTCTGGTTAGAGTAATATTTATGTTAATTTTTTTATTTTTACGTGATTTGCACGTTTAAAGAACGGCTATAACTTGGCGCTTGGATATCTGATTACAATGATATTTATTTTCATTTTTTGTATTTTTACGCCATCTACGAATCCAAATTTAAAACAGTTATACCTTGGCACTCAGGTGTCTGGTTACAATAGTATTTTTGTTCATTTTTTGCATTTCTACGTGATCAGCGCATTTAAAATAAAAATGACCAAAACTTGCTGCTCGGGTGTTGGATTACAATGATATTTGTCTTCATTTTTTGATTTTTACATGATTTACGAATCAAAATTAAAAACGGCTACAACTTGGCACTCGGGTGTTTGGTTCACTATTATTTTTGTTCATTTTTGTATTTTTATGTGATCTGCGCATTTAAATTAAAAACGGCCCAAAACTTGGAATTCAGATCTCCGATTACAATATATTTGCCTTCATTTTTTGTTTTTTTGTGCGATCTACGAATCCAATTAAAAACGGCTATAACTTGGCGCTTGGGTTTCTGGTTAGAGTAATATTTTTGTTCATTTTTTTTTTATTTTCACGTGATCCGCGCATTTAAATTAAGATCGGCTAAAACTTAGCCTCAGATGTCTGATAACAATGATATTTGTCTTCATTTTCTATATTTTTATGCGATCTACGAATCCAAATTAAAAATGGTTATATCTTGGCACTCAGGTGTCTAGTTACTTTAGTATTTTTGTTCAATTTTTGCATTTTTACGTGATCAGCACATTTAAACTAAAAACGGCCAAAATTTACTGCTCGGGTGTATGATTACAATGATATTTGTCTTCTTTTTTTGTATTTCTACGCAATCTACGAATCTAAATTAAAAATGGTTATAACTTGGCACTCGGGTGTCTGGTTAGAGGAATATTTTTGTTCATTTTCTTTATTTTTACGTGATCTGCGCATTTAAATTAAAAACTGCCAAAACTTGGTGCTTGGATGTCCAATTTCAATGATATTTGTCTTCTTTTTTTGTATCTTTACGCGATCTACGAATCCAAATTAAAAACAACTCTAGCTTTGCACTAGGATGTTTGGTTACAGTAATATTTTTGGTCATTTTTTGTATTTTTACGTGATCTGCGCATTTAAATTAAAAACGGCCAAAACTTGGTGCTCGGGTGTCTGATTACAATAATTTTTGTCTTCATTTTTTGTATTTTTACGCGATCTACGAATCCATATAGAAACGACCATAACTTGGCACTCAGGTGTCTGGTTAGAATAGTATTTTTGTTCATTTTTTGTATTTTTACGTGATCTGCGCATTTAAATTAAAAATGGCCAAAAACTTAGTGCTCGGGTGTTCGATTATAATGATATTTATTATTTTTGTATTTTTACGCGATCTACGAATCGAAATTAGAAACGGCTATAACTTGGCACTCGGGTGTCATGCCCCGATTTTCATAACCAAATACCCAGGGGTGACTTGGCCCAAGCTGTCTTTGGAATGTCTTCTTCTCGGATACGTAATTGATGGTCCTGACCGAAGATCAATCTTAGAGAAAATAGTGAACCCCTCAATTGATCAAATAAATCATCTATACGTGGCAAGGGATATTTGTTCTTGATAGTGACTCTGTTCAACTTTCTGTAATGAATACACAGCCGTAAATTTCTATATTTTTCTTTACAAAAACAACTGACGCTCCCCAGGGGGAACGCTGGGTCGAATGAATCCTAACTGGAGTAATTTTTCAAGTTGTACTTTTAATTCTTGAAGTTCTACGGGTGCCATTCGGTAAGGGGCTACTGAAATTGGTGCAACCCCTGGCTGTAAATCTATATGAAAATCTATTTCCCATCGAGGTGGCAAACTGGGAAGCTCATTGGGAAAAACACCTGGGAACTCACAAACTACTCGAGGGAGAGCAGTCTTTGGAAGCTCCGCATTCAAAGTCAAATTGGCTAGCAAGCTATTTAATTGCTTGCAACCTCGAGAATGTACTAGGGATATAACTGGATCTTCTCGGGAATCTTCTTGGATACGGAATCGAGCTCCCGATGGAAGAATCACCAACACACGCTTCAGGTGACAATCAATAATTGCTTGGTGTAAAGACAACTAGTCCATTCCTAGAATGACATCGTAGTGTTTATATCTAACCAGATAAGATCACATTCTATTATGATCTCCTCGAATTGGATTGCACAAGATCTAGTGAGCTTATTTGCCACAGTGTTATTAGCCAGAGGGGAATCAATGGTTAAGGTTCCACTCAATTCCTCTAGTATTAATTTTAATGAATGTGCACATTTAGATGATATAAAGGAATGCAAAGCACCAGTATCAACTAGGATTACCACCTAAGTACTAAAGAGTAATGAGGTAACTTGAATAACTGTGTTCTCTGGTACCGCTGTAATGGGTTTTGGTGCCTCCCAATGGTTAAGTGCGAATACCCGTCCCTGCGGAATAGTATTGTCCCTTCTTAGCCTTGGTCCTCCTCTACCACGACCTCGTCCCCCACCATTATTCTTCTGTTGTCCTCCTTGCTGGTTCATGTTAGGATTCTGAGAAGGTGGTCTTTGTTGAAAATGTTGTGGTGGGGATGTGTATGTGATTCATGCTGGTTCATGTTAGGATTCTAAGAAGGTGGTCTTTTGCTTGGGGTATGCCATTGCCCTCTGAGGACAATCCCTTTTAAAATGCCCAAGTCGCCCACACTGGTAACAAGCATTTGGATCCTTTTGCTGATGTCAAGGTTGACTCCCTCCTCTATTTCTCTTTTGTGGTTGACCACCATACTGTTTGTTGTTTTCAAAAATCTACCTCGTTTTTGTCCATTTTTGTTTTGCCTCATGATTGAACCCTTGAACGTTAATCCCTTAAGCTTGGTAGTGTCTTGCATTTCCATTTCCACAGCGATGACTGCCCTCACAGCTGCGGCATAAGAAGTGTGTATCATACCAATAATCCGTCCCCGAATGTTAGCCTGTAAGCCCCATGTAAACTGATCAGCCCTTGCCTTGTCAGTTAAGTTCAAATTCTGGGCATACTGGGACAGACTAGCAAACATTGCTTCATACTGCATAACGGTCATGCTACGTTGCTTCAGAGATAAAAACTCCCGCATCTTAGCATCCTTGAAGGTTTATGGAAAAAAGTGATCCATGAACAATTCTTCAGATCTTTCCCAGGTCATAGTTGCAGTGTCGTGACTTCCCTTAACGAAAGTCCACCGTTCATATGCATCACCCCGTAATCAGAATGTTGCCAGGGTTATCTTAGTAGCATCACAGGTTATTCCCATAGTCTCTAAAATACGAGAGACTTCTTTGAACCAGTTCTCAGCTGCTAATGGTTCTGGTTCGCCATGGAATGATGGTGGGTCATACCGTAAGAAGTTTCTCAAGTCATCATCATGCCTCCTTACTGGCGGTATCACTGGTGCTACTCCTACTACAACTGCTGCTGGCATCGCCGCCGGTGCTCATGGATTCATCTGTATGAATTGGGCCATAACCGTCGCCATATCTCGGATAGCTTGGGCCATCTCGTTGTTAAGGTTAGTGGTGGATGCAGATTGTGCATTTGTTGGTTGCGATTTGATTACACTTGAAAAGTGTAATTACAAACTCCACATTTTGATACTCATTGATGCATTTAAGTAGTTAATTTCAAAGTTTTATCGTTATTTTATTATTTATAGTGTTTATTCTCTTAATTGCAGGTAAAAGGGGAAAATACGTGAGATTAGCAGTGTTGAAAGTGGCTTCCGAGGAGGAAAAAATGGTCCAAAGTTCAAGATAGTTGAAGTGGTGTGCAGCTGAAGTTCCAGCTCGACACCTTGTTAGTATTTAGACCATAACTTTTCACTCACAACTCGGATTGACCTGATTCTTTTTGGGTTGGAAAGAAGACTCAAAGGGCTACAACTTTGTGCTTTAGCCGAAGCCTGAATCGATCGTTTGCGAGGTCAAAATCGCAGTGAAAGTTGAGGACAGAAAGCTGGAGCTGTTGAAGAGGATTTCATGTACACTGTGGTCCGGACCCCCTTGCTTGATGGTCCCGACCACAGAAAGCTCGCCTTCCAGCCGATTGAATAAACCACACACTGTGGTCCGGACCCCCTGAGGGACGGTCCGGACCCCCCTATACGGAATTTGCTCCGCGTGTTGACTAATTAGGGTTTTGTGTTTGCTTATATATATGATACTTTGTAGCCGAAGGAGGGGGGCTGCTACATATTGTTTTTCCTCCTCTCCTCCTACTTCTCTTAGGTTTAAGTTTAGTTTTAGGTATTTATTTATTGGAAGATTTTGAAGATTTTTTATTCGTGAATGTTACTACTCTACGTACTCCAAGTTTTTAAGACGATTGTCATTGCGATTGCTACTCAAGTTCTTAATTCAAAGTTCGTTTTCAAGTAAGTTAATATTTCATTCTTGCTCTTCATTAGTTTTTGAATGTTCTTGGATGGTTTTTATGATTAATTCCATTAGTTTGTTTAATCTTTGGATGCTTTAAAATATTAGGGTTTCGTTTAGAGTTTGATATGAATGCTGCATGTTTTGATCTTAAGGTTTAATTTTAATTAATCTAGTATTTCGTTTTGGTTCATTTTTATTAATTGAATGTTCGTAGGTAGGTTTTACATTCATTAGGACTGTTTTAATTGCGTTTTTGAAGCTTTAACAGTTATGTCTTCATCTAAGCCTGTTAAGTTGTTTCAAAGCATGCTAGGGTAAAAACCTTTGTTCTTGATTCACTGAATCAATGAAGGGTAATTTGTTATGAACTGAGGGATGTGCGTAGATCCTTCACATGGATTTCAAAAGCCTATGTGAAGTGATCTACTATTTTCAAACTTGATTTGTTGTTTGGAAAACCTTTGAAAACAAGAGTGTTTGTTCATATTCTCTGTAATCACTGATAAACACTCTTGATTATAATTTCTTGATAATTTTTAAACAATTTAAATCTAGATTTGAACTCGAGTATTTTTATCAGAAAATCTTTCCAGTTTTATCTTCCATAATGAGACGTGAATTTAAAACTGTGTATCGAGGAATTTTGGAATGTATTGAAAATCTTTCCCAATCCATAGATCCTTTGACGTGAACTATGGATTGTATTTAAAATCATCCCTTGGTGAAATAACAGATTACTTGGAATTGTGAAGGTTGAATCAAGAACCCTTTTTTATTAGAATTTCAATTTGATAAAATCACTGCTTTAAATTTCTTATAAATCTTGTTTGCAATTAGATTAGATTATTCTTTAAAATTAAGTTTAGTAATTTTAATTTGCTGAGTTCTTTAAGTTAGTTCGAATTTTATTTAAGTTGAAATATTCCTTTAATTAGTAATTACTTTGTTTTTAGTTTAATTTCTCAAATTTCAACTCTTTCAAATCTAATTTAAGTTAATTGCAACTTTAATTCTAATTCAATCCTACAATTCATATTTGAACTTAGAAACTGAAACACATAGGCTTCCCTGTGGATTCGACCTCGGACTCACCGAGATTAAAACTACACCGCACAGCCTTGCACTTGGGGGTTAATTAGCACTGCACTTTTTACGAGCGGTCACGATTGCACCCCATTTCTACTATTGCTTCGGGGTCGTCCATGGCCTCTTCCGGTGTTTTCCATTCTATATAAGATTGACGGGTTAGTTAGGTCCTTACACAATAATACACGCAATGAGTATAAGAATATCCAATCCCCACTACCCTTAGGTAAATTGTAAACCTATGGCTCTGATACCAAGCTGTCACGCCTCGGATTTTCATAACCGAATGCCCAGGGGTGACTTGGGATTTATTTGTTGGGTATAAAAATAAGATGATAATAACACGCTGTCACACCCCAAAATTTCACTCCAAACTGGGGTTGACCCGCAAGAAAATTTTAAGATATTTAAAATCCCTTATTTATCCCAAACAATATTTATAAGTCCTTAGACTGAATTATTTGATGGGATTTCAACTACAGGGCACAAAATAAAGATAGAGAAAATATTACAGAGCCATCTAAGTGTCCAACCACGTGATTAGCATTACATACCAAATAAAAGCAAATTAGGTCACAATCATGCAACAATTATTATTACAGACCACAAAAATAAAGTCTTCCAGTTCTGTGCAGGAAAGAAAAAAAATAGATAACTCTTCTGATGGAATATTTAAGAGAAATTAATCTCTTTCCAGCTCACTTCAGTATCCCTGTGCTTAATATCCTTAAAAAAAATACTCCCACAAGGGGTGAGATACTAAAGCCCAGTAATCAGAATCTCCTAGGTGCCTATATGCGGTGGCTGTAATGCTACACTGTATTAAGTGACCCACTACAGTGAATGTGATTAGGTGGCATACTGTTTATGCAACAATTAATTCAATAGATCAACTGAATAATGTAAATTATACTTTCAACGATTCGATAAAACCGTCACCGTAACTACTATTTAACTTACATGTAAAATAGTTAAATATTAATGTGTGTACCACAATGAAGTCTGTGTCGCAGTGGTAGGGATCTCAGATTCAGATCTTCAAGGTATCGGGATCAAACCCCATAGCGATACAGGTTTCATATATATATATATTTATAAAATATTCATCAAGAGGAATTAAATATAATTAAATAATTCCAACACATCATTCATACTAAACAAGAGAGGTTGCTAGTCACAGTAAAATTTGGTAAAGGAGTTTAATCTAAATCCTTCTAGGATAATCATACTCCTACCTCATTTACCCCCAGCCTTGGGAACCAGTGATTTTACGGGCTTAGCATCCAATGCATACCGACGGTGTCACCCACCAAAAACCTAACCGTCGCGACCGGCTACTTGACTGGCCAGGTCAGAAGGGAGCATCTCCCAAATAAAATGCATGTTCCCATCTTCATCTAAAAGGCCATTTCTACCCACCCATCACCCCATTGCCAAAAATAACTGTGGCACCAAGTGCCTTAAATTTTTTTCTCACCCTTTTACGTTCCCAAGGGTAATAAGACATTTTTAATTACAATCGGCAATGTCCCTGGGCGATGAATCAAAAGTGGGATTATTCAATCACATACAGTATATTTTTAAGTACTTTATCTAAATCCATAATTCAATAATAATTATTAATAAATCAAAGATTTAACATAGTCACCAATATTATCATCTCAAAGGTAGGTACTGCATGTAAATTATTAAGTAACAAGTAGCTAGAAATAATTTAGAATTCAAATTAGTATTTTAGTTAATTATTTTTACAAGTTTCCCGTACTACCTTTGATAAGAATAAAATTATTTTTAATGGTATATTAATTAAGCCGAGGTTGGCAGCTTAGTGGGCGGGCGACCCTAATTGCGATTTGAAGTCGCAAGTTCGAATCTCATTGGCTGCAATCTCGATTTTTTTTGCCTTTTTTACCTTTTTATTTTGTTATTTTATGAAGTATAAAGATAATAAATAGCTCTTTGGTCTCATATTAAATTTTAGAAAAATTTATAAGTTTTATTTTATTCAAAACAATTTGAATAAATTTCCAATCATCATCTTATTATAACCAAACCCTTATCATAGGTTTTCAGCTTCAAGATATCCACAAATATCCATAGAATTATTCCAATATTTAGGAAGATATTAAATAAGTTTCATTAAATTCACTTAATCATAAAAATATAGTTATATAACTTGCTAGGTTGACAAAACAATGCCTAAAAGAATCAATTAAAATAAATCAAATTTATTTAAGGAAGACCAAAGGAGGAAAGAATAAGTCCATTGTTTCATTTGGCATTTTTATCAAATACTAGGTTCTAATTAGCCATTTTAGTTTAAATAAGTCATCCAACTATCTATGATGAAACTGATTTTCTAAGTCAGTTATCATAAATATTAGAGTGTCAAATGATACATAATATCCAGTTTAAAATAATTTCATATCAATTGGAAAATAATTAAGTAGAATCAACTTAACAGTCCACTTTAGTATTATATCAAAATAGTATAAGTGTTTTAATATATCAGGCCTTGTGAACAAAATTACACGTCAATAGAAATTATTAATATGATAATAATTAACAGAAGGTAATTGGAAATTTAAATAAATCTTTAAACATAATATTCTCTAAAAAAATCCAAACAAGCATCAATTAAAGGCTAAATAGAGACAACAGCTTAAAAGAAAATTCATATAAAATAGAGCAGAACTCCAATATCTATAAACTTTATATCTGTAGAAACTAGACTTTAAGACCTACAACTTTCATGTTTTAAACTTTTTAAAATTCTAAGGTCTAAAGGTGCAAAAACAGCCTTGAATTCAATTTATTCAGAAGATACAGTTTTACACGTACTCAGTATTTTGGGAATAACTTTTGACTCACAAATCGGATTGATACAATCTTTTTGGGTTGGAAAGAAAACTTAAAGGGCTACAACTTTTATGTTTTAGCCGAAGCCTAATTCCACCGTTTTAGGGGTCAAGATATCAGAAGTTACAAACAGTGAGCTATCAGCATGCTGAGCTACATCAGTCAAAGTTTTGGCTTCCCTACCCCAATATACGGGTATTCATTTTTATCACAATCAAATTTCATACTTCAAACCTAGAAAAGGCATCAAATACATTTTAGAAGGTTCGTCATCCTACCTCAATAAAGATATTGATGACCAATTCTGAGAAGGAAAAATGAGTTGAGCTTTGAACACCACCCAATTGGAAAGTTCCAAGCCTTTCTTCTTCCTCCAAGTAAACCAAATCTCCAACCACAAAATAATGATATATATTTTTTTCTCTTATTTTCTTCTCTTTGAAGGCACACAATTTATAGAAAATCATGGGAGTGTAGAGAAACTATCGGTGGAGAAAATAATTTCCACTTCCCATGCTTCAAATGTAACGCCCCGAGTTTCAAACCTTGTGAAGTGAGGGAAAGAATATACATCGTGTGCTAAAATATCTGTTACCCTAATTAGAGTTGTGCCACCACCTTGAAGCAAACATCTATATATATAATAATAATAATAATTTTGTTAATAACTAAAAGTAATTGATAACAACAAAACCTCGGTGCAACCAGCAACAGTGCTCCAGCCACCACCTCAATTAATAGTAGAGATCTAGGCTTCAAAGCCTTTACAATCGTATCAAACAAATCCCTAAATTATATTATAGTTCTGAGTAATGTTACAGCGACAAAGAGTAACTCCAATAATAGTTCACCTAGGTCTTAGGTTCATGACCTGCAAAAGAAATCTGTAGGGACCGAGAGCTAATCCACTTGTGCCTACAATGCATAATAAAATATATATGATATGCACACAAAATCAGATTAGCAATAATTTCATATCAATAACTCACGAATTTCAAATCGTCGTGCATCCCAACATCAAAACATACATCAAAATATATCCTAAAAATGATTCAATTGTTATCTTTCATTTTTCTCTTTGCCATCACATCACAATATCACAGTCATGGGGCAGATACTATACAATATCGTTGTTTACGGGTCCAGACCCGATGGCCACGAGTAGCCCAATAATTATCATCGTTGTAGGCTACTAACCTACTGGCATAAATACCAAACCCTGTGCAGGTTTAGGGTTTTGCAACCCAAGGGAAACCTCTGTACCCTTCCTATTTTTCAGTATCTACAGCCCCGCAATCACAACATCGTTCACATTTCATTTATCTCCATTATTATCATCTTAATAAAACAGCTCGTTAGAATCAATCAACAACATCACATCATCACTTTCATAATCAATTTCTATTAATAAAATAAATCACTCAAACATTCCAAAATTGAGCATTCTCAATTACACATTTTCCATGCATATAACTATAAATTGTCAAATTGCAACTTCAGAGGCAAAATTGTAATTTTGCATAACTTTAGGGGCAAAATCGTAATTTCTAAAAAAGCCCTGGGGCCACTTCATATTTATTCCAAACTTTGGGGGTCACTATGTAATTACCCAAAACTTTGGGGCCAATTTACAATTTTCAATAAGTTTGGGGTCAAACTGAAATTTTTAGTGATTTAGGGGTAAAATCGTAATTTTGTAAAACTTTTGGGGTCAAATCGTAATTACATAAAAACTATTAGGGCTAAAGGAAAATTTTTGAAACTTTCACGGAATGCTTTGGCATATTCTCTTCTACAATTCTTTCTAGTTCCAGTGAACTCCTTTTCTTTTGGTAGTGATATTTTCGTGGTTTGGTTTGGACAGAATTCATACAATATAGTCTAAATTTAATTATATTCATACCAAATGATCACATAAAAATTTATCAAAATATTTTCATATCACATGTATGTAAATAAAATGCATTAAATCCCTACCTCAGATCCAAAGAAAAGTGAAGAAATTTCAAAACTTTAAAACTTCGTTCCTTTATATCTCCCATTTTAGGCCGAATTACCACGATCCGACACCGCTATGATGATCATAACGTCAAAAATACCAAAATCCCATTATTCCTGAACTTAAATCCTCATTTTCTCTCTCATCTTTCTCTCTCCTCTTTATTCTCTCTCTTCCATTTTTTTTCTCTCTTGGTTCTTTTTTTTCCAGCCCATAACACACACACACCCACACACATGTACATATATATATATATATATATATATATTATACTTGCTAACCAAGTAAGCAAGTCACCTTCCAGGAAAGTCCAACCTTTTTTTTTTTAACATCATTAGCCAAACATAACATCCACCCACACACATATGTATACATACACGTGGCACACAAAGAAGCCAAAAAGGAAGCTTCACGAGCTTCAGCCGATTTTTTTTTTTTTTTTTGGGCAAAACCAAAACAAAGGAATTCTAAGGCTTTGTTTGGCCATGTGTCCAACCAAATATTTATAGAAAATAATGTATTAAAATTTAAAATTTTGGGGTTATTGCATTCTCCCCTCTTTATAAAAATTTCGTCCTCGAAATTTGGAGCAGTCAACACAAACAAAATTTTACGAATTTGATTTCAAATATATCCTCCATATCTTAAACTCACACTCCCAACAAACTCTTTAATCCCATGATGCTTCTCATGCAAACTGGATTATTAGAAATCAACTTAATAAGTAGTACGCAGATCGTTTCACAAATTAGCAATTTGCAGTAAATCAAAATATGGATATCCATGCTTTTGCTACAGTACTTTGAATCTGGCAATTAACTCAGTGGCTTCTCAAATAATTTGTATTAATAACCCATTTTCCAATCCTTATCTTAATAGTACCGAACTTTAATCTCTATCTCATATCGTACTATCATTATGTACTTATCTGAATTTCTACAATATTATCCTTGATCATCTCTTAAGTCAAAGTCCTTTCCTTAAGAAAGTTGAACTTTAGCATATCCTCCGCATCACAATATCAAATTTCCTTATTCGAATATTTTAAGATCCTTTTTCCATTAATTTCACCATCTAATCTATATTCATATTTCTTCTTTAATAATAACTCTTTTCACACCCTCATTTCAACATACCAATGTATCAACACCACACATATGGCATTGCCCTTTGATCATAAGGCCAAGATAACAAAAAGTTAACACTTCCGCTATTACACATCCATAACACAGTACCCCCATTTTCGGGGTTTTCTTCCACTTTATCACATTATTTAATATCCTCTTCTTTCATCAGAAATTTTATTTAATTCACTATCCTCCATTACCAATCACCTTGTCAATATTTTCGATTAATCACGAATGATGATTTGAAGTACTTTATTTTTCAAACCCTCTTAGCATAACACACTTGTACCGAATTTATCATTATCCTAGAATGTTACTTCCCTATTTTATTTCTAATTTCTCCCATGGATCTAAACTGACCGAACCTGAAATGTGTTCGGGTTCTACCTCTCAAGTGCAAGAGGGTGGTCGTAGTCTTACTCAGTGAGAACCGAGGTTATCTCCACAGGAAGGGCTGTGTTAAAAGACACTAAACTTGTTCTCTTAATTAGTGGGTGAGCCTAAGCTAATCTAAACTAATTTTTGAATTACAAAGTGGTTTGAATATGGCTGGGTTGAGAATGGTGGAGTGAAGGAATTGTGACATTAAACTAGAATGCAAATATTGAAAATAAACTAACTAAAATGATCTTGGCTTCAAACCAAATCCAGTGGGTAGTGGTTTACTCAAAGGCATTTGTAACTCAACCTAACAAACGCACATGCATTGCTAGGTCGGAAGATATTCATTAAAAACTAATTTATGGAATTCAAAGTAAGCGGAGGCTTTTGAAATTGGTTTCAGACTCATCAGGACATTGAATCGAACACCTAGTGTGCATGAGCATCAACTCATAACTAGACTTCAATTATAACACAGGTGAATTGGTTTCTTAAGAAAACCTCATGTTATGGTTTTATGAAAATAAGGTTCGAATCACCGGGCTATTGAACTAAACACTTGGTTTGCACGAGTGGCCAATCGTAACCAAGCTTTGGTTTTAACATGGGTGACTGATTTTGTAAAAAAACCTAATTTGGGTCTTGGAAAATCAGATTCTAACTCACCGAGACATTAAACCAAGCACTTGGTGTGCACAAGTGAAAACTTGTAACCAAGCTACGGTTGTGACACGAGTGAGTAGGTTTCAGGAGAACCCTAGTTTACTACGAAATTCCAATTAAAAGTCCAAAATATATTTTAAAACAAAACTCGTTTACATTTGAGTTCACCAACTACTTCACCACTTTCAATGGCTTGAAGCCAAGAACAAACCCTAGCCTAACAT
Source organism: Vitellaria paradoxa (assembly GCA_019916065.1). Lineage (NCBI taxonomy): Eukaryota > Viridiplantae > Streptophyta > Magnoliopsida > Ericales > Sapotaceae > Vitellaria > Vitellaria paradoxa. Next base: position 21,174,802 of record CM034243.1, on the reverse strand, counting down.
TGCGAAAGCATTAACAAAGCCTTTCGAAAAGAAAATAACCTTCATCAAGCACTCAAACACGAAAACGAAGTATATAGAAATAAGCTAAAGCAATTTTGAAAGCAAATCAAACACTAACAATGACTACGAAGTACTACGAAGTGAAATAAAGAACAAAGATAAAGAAAATAATAAACTTTAATTAAAACGAAGTAACGAATGAAACTTACCAATTAATCTTAATGCAAAGATGAAAAATAAAGCTTCCATCAATCCAACACGAGATGAAAACATCTAACCCTAATCTAATCTAGGCTACGTAAAACTGAAAAGAAAAGAGAGTACGTAGAAAGCTCTCCTCCAAAGCGTAAATCAGAACTCCCCCCACCCTAATCTAAAAAAAAAAACCTTTTATATGTCCTTACAATCAAGGGTAAAAAGGGTACATTAGCTTAAATGAAAAAAAAGTCAAAAGTCTGGAATTACCAAAAAAAAAAAAAAACAGTCAAAAGTCTAGAGTGATGGGCGCCCGTGCTAATGAGGGGCGCCCGTGGCTTGCTATCCTCAAAAATCCACTCTCGGCGGAGCGCCCGTCTGAGTAAGTGTGGGGCGCCCGTGACCACTGAGGGGCGCCCACACTATTGAGGGGCGCCCGTGACCACTGAGGGGTGCCCCACACTATTGAGGGGTGCCCGTGGGTTGCCTCCACCAGCTGCTCGAACAATTTCCTCTGAGACTTGGGCTTCTCCGCCAAAATCACCTCTCGGTGGGTGCCCATCTGATTAAGGGTGGGGCGCCTGTGACTTGTGTGGGGTGCCCACTATATTGAGGGGTGCCCATGGCTCCCAGCTTTCATTCACAGCTTTGTTTCAATGCTCTTTACACTCTTTTTCACCCTTTCCTCCTCAAATAAAGCTTCAAAGACCTACAAACATCCACAAGAATGTTAATTAGCTAACTTTATTATAACTTAGAGAGTTTATATGCATGAAACACTTAAAACAAGTTGCAAAATCATGGTGAAATAACATTATATGTGCTCAATCATAAACCTTGAAATACGTGACCTTAGCGTTTAGTCATTCCAACTGAAATCCCAAGTCCATTCGATCAAAGTACACTGTGAACCAAATAAGTAACATACCAAATACGTAGTTAACACCAAACGTCACAGGTCACCACAGAATCATTTTAATCACATAAAGACAGCACCAAGTATATCATTTAAGTATAATAAGTATCCAGTCAAGCATAGCTGCTAACCAAGTTAATTCACAAATCTTTTATCAATTCTAACTTTGTAACTTACTTTTTATTCCTAACCCTCTGATTCTCAAGTACTGTTTCACTTTCAGTTTTCTCGATTACATATTTGCATACTCACATTAAACTCAATTAATTTATCAACCTTCCAATCCAACCCAACTATTAGATATTGATTAAAATTCACAAATTCTAACCACAATTTCCCATGTTATTTACAACATATTTAATGACTTGAAAATAGGAATACTAACAAATAAACATAGTAGGCTATTTATTTCATTTCAAAACCCTTCTCCTTTTACAGATTTATCCTATTCCCTACTCATAATTGCAACTGGACTCCCTTATTAGCTTCTGACTTCCAACCCAAGTAATTCTTTCAACCAGGAATCATCTTCTTCACCTAGCTTGATATTCTCGTAAATGCCCTTATACACCATAAACTAGTTGGTAAATTAATATTTCTCTTACCCAACATGTACCACTATCAATTTAAGTTTCAACATAATCTATTATCAAACACATGAAACCCACTGATCCACTATTCAATACCATCTTTCTCATTTCCACTCTACACACATATATATTTACATACCACATTAACTTCATCCCAAACTTCCACAAATAATCCTTACTTAATCAAAATTCAACATACAAGTAACTTAAGAACATACACAGTTCTACAACTTGTCTAGATAATCATTAAATACTCTATTCAATTTCATTCCTATATTCAAGGTCAAACACCTTTAATTTTTTCCATCATCTCCCATTCTCCAGCAACAAAACAAGCAAAATCTACAACAAAATTTTCTACTAAGATCATCAGTAGCTACATTAGTTTTACCTGGGTGATACTATAATTCAAAATCATAATCTTCCATGTATTCTACTCAAATTCAAATCTTTTGTGCAAAGACATCCTTCAAACTTTTATGGTCTAAAAAAATACTTCAAAATTTTCACCATATCAATAATGCCTCCAAGATTTTTGTGCAAAAATTACTGTTGTCAACTCCAAATCATAAACTAGGTAATTCTACTCATGGGTCTTCAATTGCCTAGAGCCATAAGTCACTACCCTTCCCTTTTTGCATCAGTAAACATTCTAATCCTTCTCTTGAAGTATCACAGTATATTGAATAGCCTTCACCCCTTTCTGAAATTATCAAATTGGTGTAGTAGTCAATCTCCTCTTGAGTTCTTGAAATGATTTCTTACAGTCATCACTCCAACCAAACTTAATTCCCCTTTTAGGTGAGTCTGGTTAAAGGAGCGGCTAACCTAGAAATATCAAGCATGAATCTTCAATAGTAGTTTGCCAAACCCAGAAAACTACGAATTTTAAATACAGTTTTTGATCATTCTAAAACAGTCTTAACCTTAGACAAATCCACTGCCACCCTTTCTCCGAAATCACATGTGAAAATTCTAAACCCACACAATCACATACACAGTGAAAGTAATCACACAAGAGAATAATGAGGAAACCCTATCACAGGGAGAAAAACCTCTATTTACAAGACCACTATCAACGGGTTACAAGACTCTACTCAAACTCTCTACGAATCACTCGCACAAATCCTTTCGTCACTCTTGCTCGAATCACTTGATAAACCCTACAAGCAGGCTTTCTGCCTCACACCGAAATGAAAAGAGAATACAAGAAGAATTTAGAGAAAGAACATGAAAGCTCTCAATAATCAGACTCTTTCTCTAGGTCCCTATAATATGTTCTCCCCCTCCTCACTAATTACAGAGTTGGTTTCACATATATATAGGGTTATACAAAGTTGCCCTAGTTTGGCAAAATAGGAAATTGAATCCGAACAAAATATTCATAGCTCGATCCCTCACGCTCCCATCCTCCAGCCTGCGACCTGCACTGGAATTTTTATGCTTTGGGAAATAATACTGGCGCAGCCTCGCTCTTCCATCCTCCTACTTGCGGACCTCTCTGGAATTTCTGGGACATGCTTGGCGCAACCGCGCGCTGCCTGTGGGCTTGGAGCGCACCCGCGCGCTCCCGCGTCGTGCCTGCGAGGTACACTAAAATTTCATCCACGTTCCAGAAAACTGCATCCGAGTTCCATTAGATTTTGTAATCCTCCACACCAATTAGAATTCTCCAAAATCTTGGTCAACTTGATTTGTTTTATCTCCTTAAATGGGTCAAGATTCTTCAAATCTTCAATTTGTATCACTTTAGGAAACTTGTACTTCTTTCCTACTTTAACTGAAATTTTGTTTAGATTTGCCATAAAACTTTACAATCTCCCCCTTGGCAATTCCATATCAAAATTTTGAGTTAAAGTTTAAATTCTGCAAACACTGCACACTGAATACACACATCAAGGCATCAAAATGGAAAGAGCTTAAATAACCAACACATATGCAATCCAATATATCAAAATAGTCATAACAAAACAGTCATACAAGTCATAACATAATCTCAAATATCAAATCACTCCCTCTTTTTGATATGGAAATAACAAGTTCACAAAAATAAGGGGAATGATGGAAAGGCAACAGAAATCAAAACAGATCAATCTGAACAGATCAAAAGAACCCACTGCCATCATCAAAACCACCACTGCCACTGCCGCCAGTACCATCAGCTCCTCCAAAAGAACCACTACCAAATCCAGTGTCATCATGCACAACTCCGTTAAGGCTTGGATGTTTGGATCGATGGTATCCAACCTTCCATTAATTGCAGTTTGATCAGCACGAATATTTTCAACCTCCCCCTCAAGTCACAGCAAAGACAAAGACATGGAATTCAAGGTGAAGGGACGTGTGCTACGACTAGACTCAGCCTCATTTGGTTCATCAAGTATGTCATCCACAGCCTGACTAACTAATTTCCTAGCAGTAAGTCTAGTGATGGGTGTAGGCTGTGGAGCAAGACCAGAAGAAGGTAATTCCATCTGATGAGACTGTATAATTTTGGTGACAAGCACACCAAAAGGAAGAGAATCCTTTGTGCGTTTCAGTTGTTGAGCAATGAACATAAGACGGAATATGAAAAGAGGTAAATCAAACTTGAGACCCAGAAGAATAGCATAGATAACACGACCACGTCTCAAGGTGACATTAGAATAATGTGATGTGGGGTCAGTGGATATTGATACGAACAAATTAAGCATGCGATGATCAGTCTTGAGATGCCCATGAACATAGGTCTCACCTCTCCAAGGAGGAGAGCCAGTCAAAACATTAAACACATTGGACAACTCAACTTTAGATGGAAAAGTTCCATCTTGTGTCAGATAAAACAAGGTAAGTCTTTCTTCAAGACTAGGACGCTCAATGCCAAGTATGGAAGCTATGGAGTCAGGTGTAACACGAATGGGAACTTGATTGACATAGGTGTTAAAAATAGCATTTTCAAAGTCAGTCTCATAGAAATTTGCATAAAACTCTTGGACAAACTTAATGTGAATTGATGCAGAAATGGAGGTAATGGGTTCCCAACCCAAATGAGCAAAAAGAGGGCGAAGCAATGGAAAATCATTCAAATCCATTTGACGTTCAATGAGAACTGGGCGTTTGGAAAATAATGTGCGAAATTCATTTTGATTCAAAAATCAATTTCTAGATGTGGAGGAGGACCCAGTTCGACTTCGTTTAAAAATGATGATGAAAATAACTGAAACTAGGTGAGAAGGACGTGAAGAGTACCTAGAGTGCACACATGCAGACACAGACGCTGGAGAGGAAGTCGAATGGTGCTAGTACAGAGGAGAAAAACGTGCTGGAAAATGACCCGTGAACTGTCCAGGCCCTATATATACCCCACAGCGCTCCCGCGAGCATCCAGCGGGTATCCTCCGCTAGGGGCGGCGAAGGGGCACGCATCCTGCGCCCTGCCTGTGAGGCTCTCAAGAAAATACTTGTAAGTTCAGATTTGTACACAGACAATTGAAACCAAAAAGAGACAGTAGAAAAATTCACTAAGAATGTTAAAATTCACTAAGAATGTTAATTTACTATACCAATGCATGTATGTCAATCTCTCACCCTCCATAAACTCAAAGAGTCACATTTTGATTTTCCAAGAAAATCTTCAATTCTGTGTCAGTAGGTGAAATAAGTCATAAAATTGGACAAATGCTTGTGCACGTGTGAGGTTTTGATTGTAATACACATATAGGCTCCCCCTCAAACAAATCATAGATTCAAAGAGGTAAATTTGATGTACCAAATAATTGAGAGCCAATCTTCCTTTTTTTTTCAAACACTTGGCGGCTTTCACACGCTTATGGGTAGGTAGCTATTCCTTAACAATCAACAAGTCATTAAGGGGCTTCTCACTGGTCCCACCGGTAGCCCTTTTTAGTTTTTTTTTTTTTTTTTATGCATAACTTTGATACACATATCAGGCTCCTCATCATTTTTAAACACATCAAACAATAACCCTTGATTCGTAGAAAAGAAGAGAAAGAGGTATATGCATGTACAATCAAGTGTCATAGGAAGCACTCCAAAATTATGACAAAACTCACCAAAACACTTCGTATCAATTTACAAGGAATGCAAAAATTATGAACTCATTGAAATCTATAAATTTGGAAGATTTAATGCACATGTAACAGTATAGAAGTCATAAAATATTTTCAACTTAATTAATAAACTTCTAACTTATCTTTTAGATTTCAATGGTGTGCAAATGCCTACAGATTTTCTTAGAGACTCGAAGCGAAGGGCATCCAAGGGTTTTGTGAAAAAATCAGCAAGTTGATTTTCAGTTTGCACGTGCTCCAATATGATGATGTTTTCCTCTACCAGCTCTCTAATGAAGTGATGCCTAATGTCTATATGCTTGGTGTGAGAATGCAAGACAGGGTTCTTAGAGATACTAATAGCACTCATGTTATCACAAAACAGAGTAATAGGGCCTTGCTCCATTCCATAGTCAGCAAGCATTTGCTTCATCCATAGAGTTGGGTACAGCAACTACCACGGCAAGTATTCAGCCTCTGCAGTAGATAATGAAATGGAATTTTGTTTCTTACTGTGCCAAGAGACTAAATTATTTCCAACATAGAAACATCCGCCAGAAGTGCTCTTGCGATCATCTACACTTCCTGCCCAATCGGCATCAGAGTATCCCGCAAGATCAGAATTGGTGTCACATGTAAACCATATCCCAAACTCTAGTGTACCACTGACATATTTATTATCCTTTTGACTGCATGCAAGTGTGATTCCTTAGGATCAGCTTGATATCTAGCACACACTACACTAAATGCAATGTCAGGTCTACTAGATGTAAGATATAACAAACTCCTATCATGCTTCTATACATGGTCTGATCAACACTTTTTCCACTTGGATCTTTATGCAATTTTGTACTTGTGCTCATGGGGGTTCTAGCATGTTTTGCACTTGAGAGGCCAAACCTTTTCACTAAGTCTCTAGCATACTTGGATTGTGAAATGAAAATCCCATTATCTTCCTGTTTAATTTGGAGTCCAAGAAAGTAAGTCAACTCACCCATCATGCTCATCTCAAACTGTGTAGACATTAACTTACCAAACTCAACAGCATAGATTCACAAGTAGAACCAAACACAATGTCATCCACATAAATTTGTGCAATTAAATGTGCTTAGAATCCATGTGAAGGAATAATGTCTTGTCTACACTACCACGAGTAAATCCAGATTCAATTAAAAATGCATGAGTCTTTCATACCATGCACGTGGAGCTTGTTTCAAACCATAAAGAGCCTTTTTCAATTTAAAAACATGATTTGGAAATTTAGGATCCTCAAACCCTCTAGGTTGTTCTACATAAGCTTCTTCTTGAAGAACACCATTCAAAAATGCACTCTTGACATCCATTTGAAATAATTTGAATTTCAACAAACATGCAACAGCCAAAAGCAACCTAATGGATTCAAGTCTAGCAACTGGCGCAAAAGTCTCAAAGTCAATTCCCTCTACTTGTGTGTAACCTTGTGCAACAAGTCTAGCTTTGTTTCTAATGACATTCCCAAACTCATCACTTTTGTTTTTAAATATATTTAGTCCCAATTACATTAGTGTGAGTAGGTCTAGGTACTAAGGTCCACACATCATTACGAACAAATTGATCTAATTCTTCATGCATGGCATTTACCCAATTTTCATCAAGCAAGGCTTCTTTATTTTTGGGTTCAACACAAGAAACATAGCATACATAAGTTACCTCATTCCTTAATTGCATGCGTGTTTTCATCTTGTCAGTTACCTCACCAATGACTTGACAACTGGATGATTCAACTTTACTCTAGATGATGGTTCCAACTGCTTTGTGGTTTTGGCATGTTCAACTTTGTCTTCTTTTCTCAATCCAGTGTTTTCTTCTTCCATATGCTCTTGTGCTTCTTCATCTCCTTTATAAGTCATTATCTTCTTCACCCTGTTCAAGGACAGTAGCATTAGTATTGTCATCAACAATTACATTGGCAGATTCCATCATAGAAGATGTATTTAAATTATAAACACGAAAAGCACGACTAGTAGAAGAGTAGCCCAAGAAGATTCCTTCATCGCTTCGGGAGTCAAACTTTCCAAGATTTACCCTATCCTTGAGGATGAAACATTTGCTCCCAAAAACTCTGAAATACTTAACATTGGGCTTCTTACCATTCCATAGCTCATAGGGTGTTTTAGATGAACTAGGACGAAGATACACCCTATTTGCTATATACATGCTGTGTGTACCGCCTCTGCCCAAAATTTTACAGGGAGTTGTTTCCCATGTAGCATAGACCGCGCCATTTCTTGCAGAACTCTATTTTTTCTCTCCACTACATTTTGCTGAGGTGTCTTTGGAGCTGAAAACTCGTGCTTAATCCCATTTTGTCACAAAAGTCAGCATACTTCTGATTTTCAAATTCTCTTCCATGGTCAGTCCTGATTCTAGTGATGCAACCTATCACACGTTGCTTTTCTTGTTGTAACCTGAAACACAAGGACTTAAAAGCATCAAAAGTATCTGATTTTTCACACAAAAAATTCACCCATGTAAACCTAGTAAATCATCTACAGCCACAAAAATATATTGCCTACCTCCAAGACTTTTAGTGCGTGTGGGTCCCATTAGATCCATGTGGACAAGCTCAAGGTTCAGAAGTGTTAATTGATTTTATCTTTTTGTGAGCCTTCCTAGATTGCTTTCCCAATTGACAGGACCACATACACTATTTTTCTGCTTTTTAAGATTAGGTAAGCCTTTATGAGTTCGGATTTGGACAATTTGTGTAAATCTTTGTAATTCATGTGTCCTAATCTTTGATGCCATAACTCATTTTCATCAAAGTGGCTGAATTGCAAAGAAAACCTTCTGAATTTGCTACCCCATAGCAATTATCAGATGTGCGTATGCCGTGCAAGACTTGTTGTCCCTTTTTGTTGAAAATATTACATTCATTTTTAGAAAACTGGACAACATGGTCAGCATCACACAACTGACTAATACTTATAAGGTTAGCTTTAAGTCCATCCACATATAAAACATTTTTCAAACATTTAAAAATTGTGGACTTAATCTCACTTTGCCTTTTACCTGAGATGTGCTACCATCACCAAAGGTCACTATACCACCCTGAAAAGTTTCTAAATTTGAAAATAGAGATTTATTTCCACTCATGTGATTAGAACATCCACTGTCAAGATACCACATGTTTGAGTTCAAGCTTTCAGGGCAGTTTGTGAAACAAAACAATTTAAATCTGACTTTCTAATCCAAATAGCTCTAGTTTTAAGACCAGTTGTCTTGACAGGTTTTTTCTCACGTTTTTGACTTTTATGAAAATTCTTTTCTCAAAATTTGAAATTTTTACCTTTTTGAAATGTTGGACTTTTGTTTTTGAAAAGGACGTGAGTTTTTGTAAAATCTTCTGAGAATTTTGAAAACACTTGAAATCTATTTTCACAGGAACTCTAGGTCCATGATTTTGAAAAATTTTTAACATAGTTTAAAGGAAGACCATAGAGTTTGTGACAGTTTGGGCGTATATGACCTTTGATTCCACAATGGTGACAAACAGGTACAAGGGATTGGGATCTAGCAAAATGCGTACCTTTCACTATGAGGAGGATGCTGATGTGTTTATTCTTTTCAAAACTCTTCTTTGGTGGTCTACAGACTTTGGGAAGGTCTTGGGATTGGCTGCAGGTTTTGAAACAACCTTTGCTACTACTGAAGGTGCGTGATGATGATGAAACAATTGTACTTTTCTCTCAGTGTAGCCTAAGCCTGCTTTGTCTCCATGTGTTCGTTGTTGGTTCCAAATTTCTTCTAGCTTTTGAGAACTGGAGTTCATTCTTTCAATTATCTTCTCATGCTTTGATCTTTTTTAGTTTACTGATCTCATCCTGAAGTTCTCAACAACTTTCTCAATTCATCAATCTTTTTATTCTTTTCTTCAAGTTTTTCTTTGAACTTTTCTGCACTATGAGACTGAGAAGTTTTGTCAGATTCCAAAATAGATATTTTACCTGTGAGCTTTTCATTCTCTGTCTTCAAGGAATCTCGTTCATTCGGAGTTTATAGTTCGGGTATGTTGGGCTTGTCTTTGTTTCTTCACCTTACTGTATTCGACAATTAGAGCATCATAGGCCACTTGCAAATCATTGTTGAATTCATCTCAGAGTCATCATCTTCATGATTTGATATATCGGTGTCGCTTTGAGATCCAGAAGCTGTTCCTGCAACGAAGAGTGAGATGCCATAAAAGCAACAAATTACCTTCATCGTTTGAGGATGCAGATGAAGATGATTATCTGAACTGGATTCATCATCTAATGTAGCGTTCATGACTTTGACTTGCTTCTTTTTCATCTTTTTGTTTGCACAGTCTTGAGCAAAGTGTATATCCATGACACTCAAAACACTTGACCTTGTTTTCTTGTTTTCTTCCCCAGATTCAATCTTCTTGATCTTCTTTCCTTTTTCTTGAGATTGTGACTCTTGTTATTCTTTGAACAAGCCCTTTTTCTCATGTATCTCATGAATCGTTTAGCCACAAGCGCCATTTCTTTATCCGACTTCTTCATCACTTTCTTCTTCCACTGTCTTTAAAGCAATACCTTTTGACGCTTTGTGAGGTTTCACCATATTTGCTTCAAACGTTTGCAAGGATCCCACAAGGTCTTCTTTTCATGGAGTTCACATCTCTGACTTCTTCAATTGCTGTGACTTTAGAATCAAACACTTGTGGAAGAGAACGTAAAATTTTACGTACCACTTTGTATTCTGGAATTGGTTCTCAAGGTTGTGGCAGGAATTGACAATGTGACTGAGCCGGACATAAAAGTCGTTAAACCTTTCGTCTTCATTCATCCTTAGTCCCTCAAACTCGAAGTGAGTTTTTGAAGCTTGCTGGTTTTGACTTGTTCGTTCCCTTCATGTGTGCTTTGCAGAATTAACCAGCTTTTCGGGCGCTCGTACAACTTGAGATGCGGTAGAATTCATTAGGATAGACTACAGAAAATATGGCACTCAAGGCTTTGAAGTTCCACTCCGAACTCTCTTGCTCAGCTTTAGTCCACGTCTGAATTGACTTTTGTTCAATTCTTCCATCAACTTCATGAGTTGGTTCTTCCCATCCTTGAACTATTGACATCAGACTTTGTAATTAATTCCCAAAAGAAAAGCTTGTATTCGTACCTTCCAGTGTAAATAGTTTGAGCCGTCAAACCAAGGGGGTCTGGTGCTTGAACCTCCTTCACGGTGGATCCATTGGTTTGGATGAAGATCTTCACTCAAGAACTTAGAGTGACCTGCTCTGATACCAATTGAAAATTCTAAACCCACACAATCACACACACAGTGAAAGTAATCACACAAAGAATAACGAGGAAACCCTATCACAAGGAGAAAAACCTCTATTTACAATCCCACTATCAATGGGTTACAAGATTCTACTTAGACTCTCTACGAATCACTCGCACGAATCCTTTCGTCACTCTTGCTCGAATAACTCGATAAACCCTACAAGCAGGCTTTCTGCCCCACACTGAAAGTGAAAAGAGAATACAAGAAGAATTTAGAGAAAGAACATGAAAGCTCTCAATAATCAAAGACTCTTTCTCTAGGTCCCTATAATATGTTCTCCCACTCTTCACTAATTACAGAGTTGGTTTCACATATATAGGGTTACACAAAGTTGCCCTAGTTTGGCAAAATAGGAAATTGAATCCGAACAAAATATTCATAGCTCAATCCCTTGCGCTCCCATCCTCCAGCCTGTGACCTGCACTAGAATTTTTATGCTTTGGGAAATAATACTGATGCAGCCTCGCTCTCATCCTCCTACTGCGGACCTCTCTGGAATTTCTGGGACATGCTTGGCGCACCCGCGCGCTCCCTACGGGGTGCCTGCGGGCTTGGAGCACACCCGCGTGCTCCCAGTGCCGTGCCCGCGAGGTACACTGGAATTTCATCCACGTTCCAGAAAACTGCATCCGAGTTCCATTAGATTTTGTAATCCTCCACACCAATTAGAATTCTCCAAAATCTTGGTCAACTTGATTTGTTTTATCTCCTTAAATGGGTCAAGATTCTTCAAATCTTCAATTTGTATCACTTTAGGAAATTTGTACTTCTTTCCTACTTTAATTGAAATTTTGTTTAGATTTGCCATAAAACTTTACAACATGTCCAAGAAATTTTACCTTTTTAAGCCAAAATTTACACTTAGATTAGCATACAATTAATGCTCTTTTAAGGTTTGCAATTCTATTCTCAAATGTCTTTTATCTTCTTCATCTTATTTAGAGTACACCGGCACATTATCAATGAATACAACTACAACTTTGTCTAGGTAATCTCCAAACATCATATGTTCATTAAATCTATAAATACAGTTGAAGCGTTAGTCAATCTAAATGGATTACTAGAAACTTGTAATGACCATATCGAGTCTTGAATGCTGTTTTAGGAATGTCCTCCTGCCTCACCCTCAATTGGTGATATTCAGGCATTAAATCACTTTTTGAAAATACCAATGATCATTAGAATAGAGATCTCAATCAATAATAAACATCAATCTTTACAATTTCTCATATAGAACCACAGTCCCTATGACATTATATAATAAACTTTTGGACTAAATTAAATCACAAACCCCTCATTTATCAATTTTAATTTCTTCTCATTACCACAACTGTCTACTTGTCTGTATGTTCGGCATATAATTCTTAATTCTAATTATACTCAAGTTAAATCAAAACTTCATCACACTTAAATTGATCGTATCAGGACCATCTAATCGACTAATTATATGAATCCAAATTAATAATCTCAAAGCCCCATAAATATGGTAAGTCTTATATAATTAGTGCCTTTAAATATTCCTCAAATTCTTAATTAAAACTTTCAAATATTCTTTAGAATTTTCATTTCCAATTTTCTCTACTACTCTCTATCTCACAACTGAAATTTCATAAAATTTCTATTAACCATATGAAGCCTCAATATCCACTGTATAACAAATAATCTGACTAAGTATAACCGAATTAAGTAACGGGACTTGGGCGCGCGTAATGGGCAAAGTTGAGAGCTTCTCTATCTAAAATTTTCTCTCTCTAAAATCTCTACATTTCAAACTCGTATTGATGGGGAAGGCAGCTCGGGTGAAGAAAAATTCAGCAACCAAGCTTTCACTCAAAGAATTTCATGCAAGTTTGGTTAAAGAAAAGCTAGTTAAAAGTGGAGGTCCAAATGTTCAATCATCAAGTTCCCGTGCAAACAATTCTATCAAATTCAGATGATGAAAGGTATGTTGAAGATGTTTTATGATAATTTTCTTTGTTGTAGTCCCCCAGTTAGCCAAGTTCAAGTGGAGGAGCAATCACCAGAAATTATGTCCAAAGTAGCTGAGCAATTAAGGAAACTTAAAGCTGGCTCAACTTCAAAGGGGATTGCTTCGGATGTGAGGAAGAAGAAGGAACATCAAGTGGCCTGCAAAGACAACAAGAGGAGTGTTGTAGTCTCCCAGCCAAGCCGTGAAATGGAGATGAATCTTGCAAAGTGTAGGGAGCAGCAATCAACGGGCCTTTCAACAACCTCAAACATCCGAGCCAATGATCCAATCAATGCAATTCGGAAAGAAGGAGCCATGGAAGACTCACCAAGAGATCTCACTTGCTGGGACAATGTTGCGTTGCGTGGGACTTTTCCCGCTTAGGTGGGGGGCATAACCGTGCAAACCCAATCTCCAAAAGCATATAGACAATACTTGTGGGTCCACTTCTGCTACCCCATGTGCTGCCATGCAAAGGCAAAATGGTCAAACCATTAAACCGGGGGTTAAGAAGGATGAAACAGCCAAAACCAGCTGGAATCCAACATTGGGAGTTGACTTAAGTGAAGTGGAGGGACCCACTTCAATTACCCCAAGTGTAATCGGGCAAAAAGAATGTGTTTATCCCTTGGTTTCTCACTCTAGTGCAGCCATGTTTGACTTACTGTCTGGTGACTTTCCTTCCCCGAATTGCTATTTGAAGACAAGGCATAGTGGCAGGCCCCATGGTGAAGCCTCCAAAGGTGGGACACCTCATTCTAGTTCAAGTGCAAGTAAAGATGCAGAATACATAACAGAACAACCGAAAAGCAATTCGGTTGGTGGGCCACACCCCTTCAACTCACGTGACAAATTAAAGAGTGAAGCTTTCAATTCAAGCCTCCTCTCGGGTGCAAGCACAATAACAAAACCGGTTCCAGCCGAGCCAAGTAAGTCTCTATGGTCTTCTCTATTCGGTCCAAAAGGTGAAAAAAAGGCAACAAGTCTTAGGTTCTTCAATGTTGATTTAAATGAAAATGAACTTAGAATTCCAATTGAAATTTCAAAGAAAGGCTATATTCATTGGGAGCATGCCCTAGTAGGCTATTTTGTTGACAATGGAATTCCTTTCATTATGTTAAGACATGGGCAATGAAAAAATGGGCAGAAGAGGTTATAGAGGTTGTCACCCTTGAAAATGGTTTCTACATTTTTAATATCAAGAGTGAGGATGCATTGAGGTCAATACTAGATGGGGGTCCCTACTATTGTGGTAATCGGCTAATTCTTATTAAAAGATGGCAACCGGGCATGCAATTAAACAAGGAGGAATTCTCTTCATTGCCCATTTGGGTGAAATTCTACAATGTCCCATTAGAACTATGGACAGAGGAAGGTCTGAGTTATGTAGCTAGCATAATTGGGAAGCCTATTTTCCTTGATGAATACACGCAAAAGAGAAGTCGGCTCACTTTTGCTAGAATTTGTATTGAAGCGCAAGTTGACAAAGACATCCCCAACTCCTTCAAAATCAATTTGGGATATGGTACTCCATATGAAGTCAAAGTGGAAGTTCCATGGAAGCCAAAAAAGTGTGAAGAATGCAAAGCTTTTGGTCATTCCACTTCCTCTTGTCCCTCAAGGCCGAAAATGAAGCTAAGCACATCAAGAAAGAATGGAAAGTTAAAGAAGTTAAGGAGCAACAAGCGTAGAGGAAGAAGCAATTCGGCATTGGAGGATGGAAAGATAATTTCATTACCTTCATCCAACATTTTTGATGTACTTTCAACATGCCAAGAAGAAGAGCAAGCAAATGAAGAAAATGAAGGCAAGCCAACTAGAGAGCCGGAGGGTGGTGAGGCTTTAACTAAGCAAGGAACGGAACATGTAAACACTACACCAATCTCCTCCCAAGCACAACTAATTGGAAGCATCATTAAGGAGACTAGCTCTAAACCAAGCAAGGCAAGGAAAAAATAAATTCGGATGTTGTTTTGCTACCTAGCCTATCCACTTGGGATGTAAGTGGAAATTTAGTGGATTAGCTAGATTGTGTACCTTTTTAGGATGTGCCTTAAATGGGGTATGCCCCTTTTGAGGAGGTATTGAACTCATTGTAAATTAATTTTTTTGGTAATATAAAAACAACGCTTACCTACCAAAAAAAAAAGTATAACCGAATTGATCAACACTTTGAGTTTCACAATTTATCACTTATATAAATTTTAGCTCCCACTCATCATATCAATTATCAATCACTTACCGCTATTACGAGTACACAAATCAATCTCCAGTATTCATTATTATTTCCCTTAATAATCTCCTTAACTTGCTACAATGTCTAATATATATTTTTTTTTCCTCGTAACCCATCACAATATCCAGAGTAATCCTTCCACGAGAAAGAATAACCAACATAGAGTTTCAGTCAACCTATGTCTCAGCGTATAAAATGTTCTTAATAACTTTACTTTACCAAATTTCTAACTCTTTCCTAGATCAGTCGAATTAATAATTCTATCAGCTTAGGGGCATCTTAAATATAGCAGTAGTAATCACCCACCAAATTCACAAAGCTTGGATATCAAATACAATCTCAGTCGTACTCAACTAATACAACTAAAACCTTTCGAGGATCCATCGTAATTACTCGACCAAATACCACCTGACCCCAAACTTTAAACAAAACCTATGCTTGCTGTTCTTAACACGTAACCATTAAGACGATTTGCCAAAATTCAATAACAAATGCATATCCTTAATTACCACTTAAGTTGACAACTTCTAATTTACTCAAAATCTTAAACCTTTTACCATTCATCTTAACGAGAATAATCAATATCTCGACACCAAAAATTAGATGAAACCATAGGCTCATAAATCACTTGATTAAATTTTAAATTTCCAAAACTTAAACAATACCGTAGAATGTGGCACAATTGAAACGAGAGAGGTATCTGACATAAAATTTAAGAAAACTAATCTACCTTTAAGGAAATTAACCCCACTCATTCCCAAGAACACCTCCATAATCTATACATTATTCAGGGAAACAAAACTACGATTCCTTCTCGTTCAACCTCAAATTAACTGCCTGAACACAAGATTTTTCAATGCACCTAATATCATTAACAGAGAAAGTAATATTACTCTTACTTTATCCCAAATCTAAATTACGGTGTCATCAGTCAAGATAATTATCATTAATCCATAATAATGGTCAATCACCACTTATCAAGTTGCTAATCCATTTCAAAATTCAAATCTCTATTGTTGCCATCATTTCACAATTACACACCACTTAACAATAAAATTCAAGCTCAATAAATTCTTGAGTCACTATCTTAAACTTTTTAAGCCTCTTGTACTTCAAATTTAAAATCCTTTTATTATATTCACTTCTATCCATCATTCTTGATGTTAGAACTACCACCAAAATATCATTTACATCTTATGCCTAAGCCAAACAAACCACCGTCGGGTACACCACTTGCTTACATACCAGCTTTACTTACCATCAGTTAAGGATATTTCATGAGTTTTTATGTCCCTTACCAATAGGGTCATTATTCTAGCAATGTTTCCAATTTCATCTGCTTACACTACCAACTATGCCATAAAATACCAATGAGTTTATTTTCAAAAACAACTAAATATCGGTTATAACACATAAGCATATAACATATAATGCCAGACTCCCACTGTCCCTTAGGTATTCTAACCTAAGCTCTGATACCAACTTGTAACGCCCCGAGTTTCAAACCTCGTGGAGTGAGGGAAAGAATCATATACATCGTGTGCTAAAATATTCGTTACCCTAATTAGAGTTGCGCCACCACCTTGAAGCAAACATTTATACATATAATAATAATAATAATTTTGTTAATAACTAAAAGTAATTGATAACAACAAAACCTCAGTGCAACCAGGCAACAGTACTCTAGCCACCACCTCAATTAATAGTAGAGATCTAGGCTTCAAAGCCTTTACAATCGTATCAAACAAATCCCTAAATAATATTATCGTTCTGAGTAATGTTACAGCGACGAAGAGTAACTCCAATAATAGTCCACCTAGGTCTTAGGTTCATAACCTGCAAAAGAAATCTGTAGGGACGTGAGCACTAATCCACTTGTGCCCACGATGCATAATAACAATTATATGATATGCACACAAAATCAGATTAGCAATAATTTCATATCAATAACTCACGAATTTCAAATCGTCGTGCATCCCAACATCAAAACATACATCAAAGTACATCCCAAAAATGATTCAATTGTTATCTTTCATTTTTCTCTTTGCCATCACATCACAATCATCATAGTTATGGGGCAGATACTATACAATATCGTCGTTTACGAGTCCAAACCCGATGGCCATGAGTAACCTAACAATTATCATCGTTGTAGGCTACTAACCTACTAGCATGAATACCAAATCCTGCACAGGTTTAGGGTTTTGCAACCCAAGGGTAATCTCTGTACCCTTCCTATTTTTCAGTATCTACAGCCCCGCAATCACAACATCGTTCACATTTTCTTTATCTCCATTATTTTCATCTTAATAAAACAGCTCATTAGAATCAATCAACAACATCACATCATCACTTTCGTAATCATTCTCTATTAATAAAATAAATTACTCAAACATTCTAAAATTGAGCATTCTCAATTACATATTTTCCATGCACATAACTATAAATTGTCAAACTACAACTTCAGAGGCAAAATTGTAATTTTGCATAACATTAGGGGCAAAATCGTAATTTCTAAAAAAGCCCTAGGGCCACTTTATATTTATTCCAAACTTTGGAGGTCACTACATAATTACCCAAAACTTTGGGGCCAATTTGTAATTTTTCAATAAGTTTTGGGGTCAAACTGAATTTTTTAGTGATTTAGGGGTAAAACTGTAATTTTGTAAAACTTTTGGGGTCAAATCGTAATTACATAAAAACTATTAGGGCTAAAGGAAAATTTTGGAAACTTTCATGGAATATGCTTTGGCATATTCTCTTCTACAATTCTTTCTAGTTCCAGTGAACTCCTTTTCTTTTGGTAGTGATATTTTGGTGGTTTGGTTTGGATAGAATTCACACAATGTGGTCTAAATTTAATTACATTCATACCAAATGATCACATAAAAATTTATCAAAATATTTTTATATCACATGTATGTAAATAAAATGCATTAAATCCCTACCTCAGATCCAAAGAAAAGTGCAGAAATTTCAAAACTTTAAAACTTCGTTCCTTTATATCTCCCATTTTAGGCCAAATTACCACGATCCAACACCGCCATGATGATCACAACATCAAAAATACCAAAATCCCATTATTCCTGAACTTAAATCCTCATTTTCTCCCTCCTCTTTCTCTCTCCTCTTTATTCTCTCTCTCTTCCATTTTTTTCTTTCTTGGTTCTTTTTTTCCAACCCATAACACACACACACCCACACACATGTACATATATATATATATATTATACTTGCTAACCAAGTAAGCAAGTGACGTCGAAATATTGATGAACTTAGGGCAGAAATTGCTATCATGAAGAACTCATCATTTGGAGAAGAAACCAGTATGCTCAAGGGAGAAGTAATGGAAAGCTTGAATTCCAATGAAGGTAAGTCTTATGAGCCTTCCATGTTCAGCTCTCAAGAATAGAGAAGCAAAAGGAAGAACCCTCGGCTAAATTGAATTCAGGCTTCGGAGTAGCAACTTGGGGGGAACAAATGAACTTAAGTTCTGAAGCCCTTACACTAGAGCATGAATCGAGTCCCATAAAGCATGATGGAGGTGCTACCAAGGAAAAGCATACGGGTATGTCCTTCTTGGAACCAGTCTTGTAGATTACCTACAAGCAAAGCCCGCTCTCTTGTTTTGAATTCCCAGCCATTGAAAGAGGAGCATGCTTTGGCTTCAATGGAACCTCCTTTCCACCAAGCTTGCCCGAATTGAAGGACCACCATAAGGAATCTAGTCCATCAAAGCACCACCACCCTTCCCAATCGGTCCAAAGTCTTTACCCGGGTAAATCCTCAAAAATACAAAGCTTTTCACCCCTTCTAGAAACTGGAAAGCTGCATTCACCCCATGTCAACACCCATGGACCTTCCCCACATGATGAAGACTCCCTTTGTCCGGGTAAAGCCAACTTACCAAGTGAAAAAACCAATAAACAAGTGTGTAATACCCGAGTATCCCCACCATTGAAATTTGAAATTCAAAATCAGCCTACTATTGTTGACCATTCTGAAAATGACTCCCCATCTATCAATGGTCAGCCGAATACCCAAACCAAGGCAACATCCCCGGTTAAAGACAAAACACCAAGTGGAAAAACCTTTATACAAGTCAGAAACCCATTAACTTTACCTGCCAACCACCTACCCGATTACCCAAAGGATAATGCACTAAGTCCATGTGATTACCAAGTGTGCAATACCCGAATGCCCCCATCAATGCAAAATCAGCCCACTCTTGTTGATCACCTTGAAATGATTTCCCTCCTCTCAAAGGTCAGCCGAATACACAAACCAAGACAATATCTCAACCTAACCAGCTGGTTACAAATGAACCAAGCCAACTTCTAGCTAGCCCGAATTCCTCTTGGTCTCACCTATTTAGCTCTAATAGAATCAAAGCTAATGGAACTTCTCTTGAATACATCCCACCCGACCCTCAAAGAAAGCCTCGGCTCCAATTGTCACAATCACACAAGAGGAAGTTTCAAATGAGCTGCTAAGATGGAACAATGCAATTGTGGGGTATGTAATAGGTGCAAGGCCTCCTTTCAAACTCATGAAGTCATTCGTTGATAGAAGATGGAAGGCATTCGGTTGTGTTGATTTATTCATCCTAAAACCTGGAATTTTCATTTTCAACTTTCAAGATGAAGAAACCAAGCTTAAGGTGCTGGAAATGGGACCGTGGAGCTATTTTGATAAACCATTAATCCTCAAGCCATGGTCATCTTCTCAATCCTATGATACAGTCAGCTCGGATAAGCTTCCAATTTGGGTAAAGCTTCCTAATCTCAAGCTCCATCTTTGGTCTGCTAAAACACTTAGCAAATTGGCTAGCCAAATTGGGAACCCTCTATTCACGGATAGAATGACAGCCACAAGGGAAAGATTAGCATATGCCCGAATTTGCATAGAAGTTGAAAAAAATTCTGATTTCCCTCAATCTATTCAAGTTATGGACTATGATGGAAGCTCTTTCCAACAACCAGTTGAATATGAATGGGTCCCTACCCTTTGTGATTCTTGCAACCAATTTGGTCACAAAACACTCAGTTGTCCAAAAGCTATCAAATGGCAATGGCGCCCTGTCTCAAAGCAACCAAGTTCAATACCCAAGTCAGCCGAGATTCCTAAAGGGCAAGCTAAAGCTATGACAACTGAGCCTTTTAGAACATCAAATTCAAGTTTACTTCCCCAATTAGATGGAGACGTGACAAGGTTCAACAAGGATAATTTCAAACCAAAAAGCATGATTCAAGGCAGCACCAATTCTTTGGAGAATTTTGCCATGCCAAACCAATTCAACAATCTCGTTGAGCAAGAGGAAGAATTGCCACTAGAAACCAAATGCTTTCTCACCTTTAAGAATAGCCAAATTGAAAATCAAGCCAAAAAGGATGGAAGTTCCCAAGCTAACTATAATGATGTTGACGATGTCCTATTTTCCTCCACAGATCAGGTTGTAGATAATTGGGAAATCAAGCTCTCCAAGAGTCAAAGGAAGAACTAGCCAAACTTAAGCAAGCAGAAAAGTGAGGCACCTTGGATGAAGATTAAAAAACTTTCAAGATCTTGCAAGTAGGAGAGAGAACACTTTTGTAAAAGTTAAATATTTTTGTAATATTGGATAGGTCTGGTATGAAACTACAAGAATACCGTTTGATCCCCATGTTAATCGAGGGTATGCCCTCTTGATGATGTAAACTTTTTCCATTAATCCAAATATATACACACTTACTTACCAAAAAAAAAAGTAAGCAAGTGACCTTCCAGGAAAGTCCAACCTTTTTTTTTTTAACATCATTATCCAACATAACATCCACCCACACACATATGTATATACATACACGTGGCACACAAAGAAGCCAAAAAGGAAGCTTTCACGAGCTTCGGCCGAATTTTTCTTTTATTTTTTTGGGGCAAAACCAAAATAAAGGAATTCTAAGGCTTTGTTTGGCCACGTGTCCAACCAAATATATATAGAAAATAATGTATTAAAATTTAAAATTTTGGGGTTATTACATCAAATCAACTAAGGTAAGATCATGCATAAACAATAGATAGCATGATCCAAGAATCATGCTTGCTTTTTGACTATCTAACCACATAATTTAAGAAAGGTGTTGGAGGATGGATGGAGATGGGTGGCATGATCCGGGAATCATGCTTGCTTTTTGACAAACTAAACAAAATTATTTGAAAGATGCTTTAAGTGTTTAAATCATGTTTGCTAAATAATTAAAAAGATGCTTTAAAGTCAGTTTTAAAGTCATCAATGTAGGGTCTTCTTTTTGACTAATTAGCCAAATAATTTGAGAGAGTGTGAAAGATGTATGGAAGAAAGGATGGATGGAAAATGAAATTTGCCTGGAAATGATTTAGAGCTACTATTCATGAGTCAACTCAGTGAGTGATAAAGTGAGATGAAGTGAGTTGAGGCGAGTCAAAGAAAGGGGTTGACCCATGAATTAATGGGTTTGGGTTGAACCAAATAGGTAATTGGGCTAGGAATTGTTTGGATAAAAGTTTAGAAATTCTACATTAAACTCCCACATAGGGTGGAATTAAATCCGAAAATTTCCAACTAATTTTTATCATTCCAAAATTTTTAAATCCTCAATTTTCTAGATTTTTACTATAATAAATATCACCACCACACTTAAGCAAATTATTAAAGAGAAAAAAAAATCAGGTTATTACATCGGGTGTCTGGCTACATTAATATTTTTGTTCATCTTTTTGTATTTTTGCGTGATCAACGCATTTAAATTAAAATAGTCAATACTTGCTGCTCGGATGGATCGGATTACAATGATATTTGCATTCATTTTTCATATTTTTACGCGATCTACGAATCAAATTAAAAACGGCTTCAACTTGCCGCTCGGGTGTCTGGTTATAGTAGTATTTTTGTTCATTTTTTGTATTTTTACGTGATCTGTGAATTTAAATTAAAAACTGTCAAAACTTGCTACTCGAGTATCCGATTACAATGATATTTGTCTTGATATTTTGAATTTTTACGCGATCTATGAATCCAAATTAAAAACAGCTACAACTTGGCGCTCGGGTGTCTGGTTAGAATAATATTTTTTATCATTTTTTGTATTTTTGCGTGATCTGTGCATTTAAATTGAAAATGGACAAAACTTGGGGCTCAGGTGTCCGATTACAATGATATTTGTCTTCATTTTTTGTATCTTTACGCGATCAACGAATCTAAATTTAAAACGGCTGCAACTTGGAGCTCGGGTGTCGGTTAGAGTAATTTTTTTTTCATTCTTTGTATTTTATGTGATCTGCGCATTGAAATTAGAAACGGCCAAAACTTGGCACTCGGGTGTCTGATTACAACGATATTTGTCTTCATTTTCCATATTTTTCGTGATCCAAATATCCGAAATAAAAATGGCTATAACTTGGTGCTGGGTGTCTGGCTAGAGTAAATTTTTGTCCATTTCTTGTTTTACATGATCTGCGCATTTAAATTAAAAACGGCCAAAACTTGGTGCTCGGATATCCGATTACAATAATATTTATCTTCATTTTTTGTATTTTACACGAACTACGATTCCAAATTAACAACGGCTATAACTGACACTCGGGTGTCTGGTTACAGTACTATTTTTGTTTATTTTTGCATTTTTACGTGATCAGCGCATTTTAATTAAAAATAGCCAAAAACTTGCCGCTGGGTGTCGAATTACAATGATATTTGTCTTCATTTTCTATATTTTACGTGATCTACGAATCCAAATCAGAAACAACCACAACTTGGCGCTATAGTGTCTGGTTAGAGTAATATTTTGTTCATTTTTTGTGTTTTTATATGATCTGCGCAGTTAAATCAAAAACGACCAAAACTTGGTGCTCGGGTGTCCGATTATAATGATATTTAACTTCATTTTCTGTATTTTACGCAATTTACGAAACCAAATAAAAAATGGCTATAACTTGGCGCTCGGGTATCTTTAGAGTAATATTTTTGTTCATTTTTTTCATTTTTACATGATCTGCGCATTAAATTAAAATGGCCAAAAAACTTGGCACTCGGATGTTCGTTTACAATGATATTTGTCTTCATTTTTTGTGTTTTAACACAATCTACAAATCCAAATTAAAAACGGCTATAACTTGGTGCTCGAGTGTCTGGTTAGTGTAATATTTTGTTCATTTTTTGTATTTTTACGTGAACTATGCATATAAATTAAAAACGGCCAAAACTTGGCGTTCGGGTAACCGATTACAATAATATTTGTCTCATTTTTTGTATTTTATGCGATCTACAAATCCAATTAAAAATGGCATAACTTGGCGCGGTGTCTAGTTAGTGTAATATTTGGTTCATTTTTGTATCTATGCGATCTATGAATCCAAATTAAA